>JAGFPH010002188.1:49377-70085 GCA_018207615.1 Philaenus spumarius
ACCACCATACTTTATACTATGTACTATGGAAGTCAATGCAATACATTTAGTCAGTCATACAGTACACCATGTAGTATCAAAGTCGATAATTCAGGTAGCTATACTTTATACAGTTGCTATGAAATTCACTGCAATAAATTAAGTTAAATTAAATTAAGCCATCTCTATACCATTTTCTAAATCAACGAAATACCACCATACTTTAAACCATATGCTATGCAAGTCAATGCAATACATTTAGACTGCCATAGTTTATACAATGTACTATAAAAGTTACTGAAATAAATTCTGGAAGCCATATTATAAAAAATTTACTATGAAAGTTAATGCAGTACATTCTCACAGCCATACTTAATACTATGTAATTTGAAAATCAAATGAAATAAATTCAGACAACTATAGTTTATACCATGCACTATGAAAGTCACTGAAATAAACTCAAGTAACCATACTATATACATTTACTATGAAAGTTGATGTAATACATTCAGACAGCATAGTTAATACCATGCAATTTTAAAATCAATTAAATACATTCAAAAATCCATAGTTTATACTATGTGCTATATCATAATGTTAATTAGTGTATATTATAGTAAAATCTAAAGCTAGAACTTTTTAAAATTTATAGAACAAGTTTTTGTAGATAATGCGGAAAGTGCATGTAAGATTTCAATTGTACGGAAAACTGCCAGATAAAAAATTTAAAAAAAGTCACTACTAAAGAGTTATGTTTATTTATATCTATTGTATTATTTATAAAACTAATATTTTCGAGATAATAATTCATTTAAAATAAACTCGAATAAAGTAAAACTAGTTGTATAAGTCAGTTGTTTTAGTATTTGAAGACACACAGTAAACACATTAATACACGAAAAATAATTATGTATTCTATGAATCAATCTCTTCAGCAATTAAATTTCTACCAGAAGGCCTAGTACCATGTAATATGAAAATAAATTAAATACATTCAATCAGTCATACTTAATATCATGTACTATGAAAGTCAATGTAATACATTCAGACAGCCATACTGTATACCATGTACTACGAAAGTCAATGGAATTCATTCTGGTAGCCATACTTATATCAAGAATACTTATATTTACTTTCCTACTTTTAACCTAAAGGGTAATTTGATGTAGAAAGAAAACTACTCTGCTAGATTCAATTAAATATATTGTTGTAGCATGTTTTACCTGCCATATTTTCCTCATTTTCAAAAGTATTTAGATTTAATTATAAGTTTAATACTGAAGTAACGTTCTTATACAATATGGATTGAATCGACGTGCATCGTGTAAGTATAAGTTAAATTAAATTATACTCGTACATAGTTTCCTGTTGTTAAAGAACTATTAATTTAGAGTAATGACATTATTTTACCTCTAATAATTAATTAAGGGCTATGTAAAATTAGTAAATTTTAATATTTAATAACTTTTTCACTGCCATTTATCTTTTTTACATTGTTTGTGATCTATTTATACTCCTGTAATATCATTTCTATGTAGTTTAAAATTTTTTGGCAAAAAATATATGACACATACTTTAGAGTTTACATAATTATGCAAACCGGAGATCTCCATTATAAATAATGTTTGGTTTTAGTTGCATATATACAAATATATACACAATGTGGGTCAAATCAGACATATAATAAATTTTAAGAAAAAACAATAAGAGCACCGATGGATTTACTCAATTACAGAACTAATTCAGTTATATAAATACTACAGTACTATTTACTCTTCCTGTAAGTATAAAAACTCTTCTCTGGATTTTCCTGTCATTCTTAAACAATCACGATATATAGTAAACACTGTGTAAGTGTTGTGCTTGTAATATTTCTTGGAATATTACTTATTGGCATACAAAGTCGGTATAAAGTAAACTTGAATCTTGGCTTGAATGTAATTTTAATAAACATTTTAAGATATTCACTTTAATGAATATAAGATGAATTTGTGTCACTAACAATACGCTGCAATACATTTTTAGTTATTAAAATAATAACATTGTTACAGATTCTCACAAAAAAATATATAGTAAAACGCGTCTTTATCAATAGTTATAAGTGTGTTCTATAACCGTCACTGATTTTGCTTTAATACTACTTTCAAATAGCTCAACGTGTACATTTATTTATGCATTAGAGTAATTTAATATTTGAGCATTATTTGAAATATTTGAGTTATTTTAAGTAATATAAAGCACATACATTGTGTATAGGGTAGAATAGTTTACAAGTACATGATGTTTTGTTTGAATATTTTTCATCATTACAGTTTAAAAAAGAAAGAAAAAAATACCATAGATGTTCAAAGTCTGATGTTGCAATTATTTTATAAGAACATATTTTTCTTTGAAAAAACTTACTGTGGAAATTGGGTAGTACTACTACTACTACTACTACTACTACTACGGGTACTACTACTACTAATAATAGTAATAATTATATTAAAATCAGTTTTATTATACAATTTATATAAAACAATGTTTTAAATTATATTTATTACATAAACCCGTTTCTGAGATTTAATTTTGGTTAAAGCTATACAGATAAAATACTATTAAATCAAAGATGAGTACTACACATTAAACAGAATTATCTACAACAATACTCAATACATTTTGTGAATAAGCACCTCATGTATAGGCCTAAGTATGTGTTGTGTTAAAGCATAACTTACTTTTCTTTATAGAAATGTATACCAACTTATCGGAATTACAATACAATGCAAGTAAAACGTTAAGAAAACCTTTACATAAGAAATATTTTATTTAAAGTAAAATACATACTTAAGAATGAAAGTAGTTTTATATTTTCAGTTATTGTAAGTCGTATTAAGCTGTCAAGAACGCGTTTATACTAGTCGAATAGTTTAGAAAGCTTTCTACATTTTGAATACAACTTTAACTTATTTGGTTATATACAATGTTTATATAGGTTATCCCCTTTATGTTTAATCTGTTTACCTTATAAAGTACGTATAATACAATAAGAGAGATTTTTGTTGTACAATTTAATAGTACAACTAAAATTCTTGTTGAATATGAAATGGCTTAGGTAATTAAAACATAATTATTATACCCAACAACTGACTTTATATTTTTATAATTTCCCAGAAATCCTGATTTAAAACAATTTTATTTTAAATGAATGGTTTATGGTTTAATTGATAAAATTAAAATATATGAATTTTTCATTAAAATTAGACCTTCCATATTGATCCTGTTGTATTTATATAGATCATTTGTAAATACATAATCTTTTTTATCGGTTATTTACATTTGCAACTTGTAGGCTTACATCAGTTAAATACCAAAATATAAATACTATTTATATGAATACTTTTAGTATCCTGCTATTAGCCTATGGCTTCTTTTCATGATTAAAAAGAATTATCCAGTTCCAACAGGTATTCAAGTTCCTATTCATACTAACGGCATATACATTTGAATGAACAGTAAATACAAAGAGCAATGAGTTGCATCGAATTTATAAATTTTTTTATTACTTCACCTCGGAGGAATAAACCAGCCTTGTTATTAGTATACGATTTCTGTTAGAATACATTTTCAAATGAAACAATGCTCAAAGGCTAAAACTTTGCAAGAAAATAGTTCATATATTTTAAATGCAAGCTTTGTTTTGAGACAAAGTTAAAGTAGTCCAGTCAAATTAGGGTTTCATCTTGCATTAAATCATGGGGTTCCAATTTTTTCAGGAACGTGTAGTGGGTGGCCCCCTGTAAAACGCCTAATATAGTCAAATCGGTTTCAGGCGCCGCGGGGGTGGGAGGCGTTATGAAGGCCCCCGGTTTTGGTTTTTGGAGTTTATCTCGAAAACGGTGTGTCGCACAGAACATGTTATACTTTCAAAGATTAAAGATAATACAATTTCCTTCCAAACAGTATATCCATATTTCTACCTAAGCGTTACCATTTTCGAATACTTATACTGAATGCTACTGCAATGTTTCAATTCTTAGCTTATAGCAAACTGAAAAACTAGTTAAATTAAGTTAGAACTAACAAATTAAATTAAATTGAATAGATACGTTTATAAGAACGCTACTTTAACGTTTTAATTCAAAGATAGCAAACTGAACATCGAATTATAGTAAGTTAGAATTGACAAATAAATAATATTTATTAAAGGTGCTTATATTGAATGCTAATTCAACGTTT
Source organism: Philaenus spumarius (assembly GCA_018207615.1). Taxonomy (NCBI): domain Eukaryota; kingdom Metazoa; phylum Arthropoda; class Insecta; order Hemiptera; family Aphrophoridae; genus Philaenus; species Philaenus spumarius. Next base: position 53,575 of record JAGFPH010002188.1, read on the forward strand.
AAATTCTAAAATAGTAATCTAAAAATAAATTACATTAAGTTAGAATTTGTATGTAAAATTATAAAAAATCGAAAAAACGAATTGATAAAAATTTTGAGATATTAAACTGTAAGACCAATAAGCCAATTTAATATAATTATACGTTAAATGTAATTAGATAAATACTATGGTTTGTTGTGCAGAAGAATATATTCTGTTCTCGTACATATTTTCACTAAAAGTCTAAAGTGATAATCTAGACTATTTAAAGATTGACAATTTTATACAAAGTAATAAAAGTAAATAGTAAATGTGTTAGTAAATAGTCACAGTTAACGTTGCACAACAGCATTTAGTCCTTTATTGAAGGAGTAATATTGAATTAGAAAAAATACATTTCATAATTTATCCTCACTTCATGCACAGATAACATATAAAATTGTAATATATTTTTATTCTATACTAATTGTATTTGTACCTGTTATTGATTAAAAATTCAATTTATTAAACAAAATAATACTAAATATTTTATTTTGTACTTTTTGTGTAGCCTAAGTCTTTATATTTTTATTAATTTAAAAATTTAATAAAGACAAAGGGTTGAAATATTGGAACACTATTATTATATTATAAATAATTTTTGATATCCATACAGTTTAAAGTAAAACATAAACTATATTGTTTCAATAAATGTTTAATTTAATCCTATTAAACTTCTTCTTACATAATTGAATGTCTGTAAAATACGTAGCCTAGGTACGACATGGTAATTTTTTATATCATAACGACATTATCCGTAATAAATTCTAAAACGTCAATACCTTGTGGGCTAGAACACATTAGTGGAGGTTAAATTGTAAAAGCCATTATTGCTACCTGAAAATCCTTACAGTGTAGATTAAAGCAAATGAAAAATCTAAGAACTGATTTACTTTGAAAAATACTATGAATTGCGGTTATTGTAATAAAATTTATTAAAATTACTTCTAAATTCAATTTGTATAATTCGTAAATGATAAAAGCGATTATTCTTAATATAATGTATGTTTTTTAATTTTGTAACTTTTATTGACTTTTATATCTTGCTTTAACTTATTACTCGTATAAACAAAAACTCTGGTTCATACGACACATTTAATTTATTTGTTAGTGATATTGTGTAACGATTTTTAGGTTAAGTGAATGATGTAATAGCCTAGGTTAGTGGCGGAATGATCTGATTTTTGAATAGCAAAGTAATAAAGAAAAGAAACTTTTATTAATGATAAGTAATTGTTAAATAATCCAAGCGTGCGTTTTCAACATAAATATATATTAAATGAAAATTAATAAACATTGTAAATTTATAGCCTAGCCTACGGTTGATTTTAAATGACCTCATAAGTCAGAACTGTTAGTGTTATTGTGGACTATGGACTATGAAAACTGGACATGGGAACGAACGGCACAAGTGGAATGTGACAAAATGTGTTAGATTTATTTCTTGTATATAGTTATATAAAAATTACATGTTTACTTAAAGTTAAATTTGAACCAAACCCTCATGAAAAAATAATTATAAAAAATAACAAATATTACAAAATAAGACATTTTGGGCATTAGGTAAAGATAAATATAATAAAAGTTGAAATAAATTGCATTTTGATTCCATAGTAAATTAGATCGTACGAAAGAGTACATAACAGGCAGTGATTTTAAATTTTGTAGAACCCAGGGAATGTAAAATTAATTTTTGGATTATTGAATTATTGGGTTTGCAGTTTTGAGTTTTCGATTGACATGAAAACAAAGTAGTACGTTGATGGTATGTAAAATTATAAACTAAATTAACAATAGGACTTTATAAATTAATTAATAAAAAAAATAAATGTATGATAGCCTGTATGTATAAGATTATTTTAAAATTAATTGTATTTAAGTTTATAAGCCCACATCTATAAGACTCCGAGATAAGATAGAAGTATCATTTGTACTTATTTGAGACTATTTTATTTAATTTGAAAAATGTATAAAAATGTTTAATAAAACAAATGTAAAAGAAATTCAATAGAGAGAATTTATTACAATTGATATAAAATGTTAAAATGTTTAGAGTATTACCTAACGGTAGACAGTAAGAGGGATATTTTTGAAATCGTGTAAATTTTGTGGAATAGTGTCTTTTAAAGATAAACATGATATATTATAACGTTAAAAAAATTATATTATTAAAATTTATCTCCAAGTTGGGAAATCCTGAGATAACAAATTAAATTTGAGACTTAAATAAAAAATAAAAAAAGGAAATGTTATATAAACAAGTAACATATGAGAACATTTACAGAATGGGTAAACTCATTCCTCATTGTAAATACACGATATGGTTAGTTAAGTCATGAATTATTCGTAGATCTGAACGACTTAAAAGAAACATTAAAGATACAAAATAACCTGATTTTTATCTAAACATTTCAAAATGTTACTTAAACGATTTTGTAACATTATTTTTATTGGATAACCATAAATCACTTTATTTGCAATGAATTCCAAAATTATTATTCCTGGAAATGTTCCAAGGATGGTGAATCATATTCATTAGATAACATAATTTAATTGTTCTAGAAAAAGTGTCATCGATAGTTTGTACCTGATCTGTAACAAGACGAACAAAGAGGCTTTTGTTAGTAGATTCTATTGTTGGGAATAAATAATGGGTTTAGCCACGACATTGTGTATTCAAATTAAAACCAACAATACTTCCACAAAGCCAAAGTTCTTTTCTCACATTTTATAAAAATGTAATATGAATTTCAAGATTTCTATTAATTAGTTATTTAAATCTTGTGAACAAGTTATACAAAAAAAGTTTATACATATTTATTTGGGCTAAACAAATAGAAAAGAATTGAACCAATTTATTAATGTCCAATTAATCCTGATGCCCCTAACTAAAAGTACTTTAATACGATTTGTATGTATTTTATAAAATTATATTGTCTTTGCTTAAATATTAAAAATGTAATTATATATTTTTTATTTGATTAAAACCAACACATTCATATAAGAATATAGATGGACACACAAAATATACAAACTAAGCTAATTCGGGTAAAATAAGAAAATTAATTATGCTCTATCAAATAAAATTAATAATCCTTAAGTTTAAATTAAATAGCACAACATTTCGTATTTCTTTTGACAGTTTAATTTTGCCTACTTGAATGAAACACACTCATTAACAACTGATGAATCCAATAAATATGGGATTTTATATTTTATTTAAAGGAGAATATATTGTTAGTTTGTTAATATTGTGAATTACGGTGGTTCGTTTTTATTGTAAAGTGTAAAAAACTAAATTAGTTTAGTACATAAAAAGGAAACATTTTTCATAATATTTGTATACTGGAGCATAAACAATTATGTTTGTAAAATTAAACGTTGACTGTTTTGTATTTACAATCTGATTGGGTAATGTGCTGAGATAATTCAAGGCGTGGTCATAAAGTTCAAAACAAAGAAAAAAACCTTTGTCTGTAAATGCCTTTTTTACAAGTAATGTACAATTTTATATTACTATATAATTTAGAGCTATAAAATTTTTGACAGCAGATAGAGAGATTGACCGTTACCTCAATAATGTACCTAGTTTGTAAAAAAAATGTTTCCTTCTTGTTCCATGATACTTTTCAAATGTGAGCTTAAATAATAACAAAATAAAAACTTTCATAAAATCAGACGTGGATAATAATAAAAATGCCGTTAGGATGAACAATTTATACAATGACGATTTTAAATGCTTGAAACAAATTAAAACTAAACTATTAAACAATGACGCCGTTTTTACTAAGGCCGACAAGGGTAATACTGTAGTCATAATCGCTAAACAAGACTATAGCCGGAAAGCGTACGATTTTTTCAATATAAACCATATTTTGAAGTTACCTAGTGACCCCACCAAAAAGTTTGTTAAAGAATTAAACTCTGCCATCAATAAATGCACCTTAGTATTAGATGAAACCACCAGACGGTACCTTAAACCCATTAATGCATTCGCTCCACAGTTCTCTGGTCTGCCTAAGATTCACAAAAGTAATATACTGATTAGGCCATTAATTAACTATATAACTGCACCTTGTTACAGAACTGCAAAAAAGTTGGAACAATTAATAAAACTTAATATAACTTTAAAAAATAACTACAGTGTCTCAAGCAGCATAGATTTTGTTAATAAAACGAAACACTTAGACGTCTCTCACAGGTACAAACTAATTTCATTTGACATTGTTAATATTTACACCAATGTACCTATACAAGACACCATCGCCATTCGGAGAGGATATTTAATAGATAGTAACAAGCTCAACTTACAACAAATTGATGGACTGCTGGCATTATTAAAAGTAGTGCTAAACCAAAATTATTTCACGTTTAATGATGATTTTTTCATGCAGGACGAGGGTCTTGCTATGGGTTCGCCCTTATCCGGGCTTCTGGCTGACATTTATCTAAACCACTTCGAAAATGAATTTATAATGTCTGGACTCAATCCACATAGTGCAAAAATTATTTTTTACACACGATACGTTGACGACACGTTTCTTGTGTTCGATGGAACATTACGTCAGGCGGAAATACTTAAACTGTACCTCAATAAGATCAACCCGAAGATCCAATTCACAATCGAGACTAAATTAATTAGACAACAGCATAAATTTTCTTGATTTAACTATAGCCAAAGTGTCAGATAGGCTCAAGTACAAAATCTTCCGAAAGCCCACCACTACCGCACTCACACCACCCGATATCCCATAAAATGGCAGCTTAACAATAGCTTTGTCCATCGTCTTTTAACAATACTAATGAACGAACAGGACTTCCGTGACGAACTTGAAACCATCAAATACATAGCACATGCGAATGGTTATCATGACGTAATGGTCGATAAAATGCTACGTAAACATATTTCAAACAAGCAAAATCCCATCAAACGCACTAAAAGTAAAAATAGGAAATTTGTTTCAGTCGAATATTCAAACGTCGTTCCACATATGCTAAAACACACGTTTGCAAAACACGATATCAACGTTACCTTTCGCACCAACAATAACGTGCAAAAGTTATTACGACCAAAACGTTTGATCCCGACGGAAAAGAAATCGGGTGTTTATAGAATTGAATGTGATGATTGTGACAGTTTCTATGTTGGTCAGACGGGCAGAGCTTTCAAAGAACGGTTTAAAGAACATTTGCCACACAACAACATGCGCAAACTAAATTCAAACTTCGCTCAACATTTAATTGACTCCAACCATTCATACACTGATTTTAACACAAATTTTACCCCAATCCATTTTTGCAATAATGGAAGACTTTTGGACGCAATGGAAGAATTCAAAATATACAAAGGATTTAACAAAAATCCCGCCAATGTCTTAAACGATCAGCTGTCATTCAAGAATAATGATCTATATGACACAGCCCTCGGCTATCTCAAGAAAACCGGTCCTTAGGCTAAATAAATAGTACAGCAGTGGCCGCTCAACAATGTACATCTTAGGAATAAATTATTATTCGGCATTTATGTTTAAATGTGTTTTTAATAGTTTTGTAAGAGTGTTGTGTTTGTGTTTTTTTATAAAGTGTGTTTTTAGTGTTTTATGTGTGCTTGACAATGAGAATGCGTTCCCGAATCGCGTCGTATTAAGATTATTTAATCATTCTTCAGAAATCACAAGACGGACAAATTTAACAAGGTAATATTTATTAATATATTAACTTCTATATTAATGAACACTAATAAAGTTTGTTTTTACTGCAGCCATGTATATTGTGCAAGTGATCGAACGAAAGTAACCAGGTTTGAACCTATGATACTGTTTCTACCTACAAGATTATTTTACCTGGATGTAGCAGACTGGTCGAGCTGCATGAACTACTGAGCCACTCTGTAACTCAAATTTATTTAGGACTTTAGTTATAAATAGTATACAATTTATAATTTTTAGTAAGAGGAAAAGCTAGTGTTTGAAACCATTTTAAAATGTTGCTATAATGTAATCACTTATTAAATTTATGATATTGAACTTACATTTATATGTTTTACCATTGGGGGTCGGTAGAAAATTGCAACGGATCATAAAAGACATTTAAGGCATTTAAAAAAATAACAATACGGATAATTGTCATGAATCTTTAAACCAATAATAAAAAATCTCTAAAACCAAGAAAAGTTTGCTAATATCTGGAATACTATTTAAAGATCATTGTGAAGGATATATAGATGGTTATTTAGATGGTTTTATGTGTCAATTGCCCACATACATTTGAAAAATATTATTTAAAATACAATTGATTAAATAAATAAAATATAAAAGAAAAAATGTCTGAAATATTTAATGTACGTAAAAAATATTGTTATGGACAAAACAATTGAATGTAAAACTTCAGACAAATTTAGTTCTTAACATGGTTTAGAAGAAATAATAACATATGAACAAATAATGGGACCGAGAATATCATTTACATTTTATAAAAACAATCCTTGGCGACATAAAAGAAATAAAATATAATTTTGTATCTATGGTAGGCTATTATCCTTCCCCTCCCATCTCTGCTGCACCTATTTCATATTTTTGAAACACCATAGTATAGGATAACCTACGCTATAGTGTACTAAATTTTTTAAAGAACTTACATTTAGTGTATGAAGAAGTGTAATGTTTAAGAGGTCTATATGACAATACTGTATTTATAGATGTTAAGGAGTATATAGGTATTATTGTAACAAATGGTTTCTATTAAATATACTGTATTATGTTTGTGGGAAAACTTAAGTAAATGTAATATATTTAAATAAATAGGTCCTTTAATAGTGTTCCTGATCTGACGTAAACGTAGCTGTCATATAGGTTGATCAAGTTGCTTCGAAGCAACTTATTAAAATGTTAGTTTCTTTAAAACACATTTATTACATCTTGGAAACGCTAATTATATACTTACAACGATTGATATTTACTATCTGATAAAGTGTAGCCTACGTAAATGCCCCAGTTATGTTATGTTAATGTTTGCTATCAGTTAAACCCACATACACTTTTTGATTGTTTATCATCACTGTTTTATGTCAACTTTCCTACCGTAATGTTCACACTTTATTAACTAATTTTTGTTTATTGCGATAGATTAAACACAACTACGTCGAACTGTTTTATATTAGAAGATTAAATATTTTCATAAAATAATTGATTCTGTCTGATTATAATCTACATGGAAAAAGTACTTTTATGTTTGTATTTTGGCAAATCAAACTGACGACAGTCAATTCAAATTAGTTTGTTTAAAATTGTTTAATACTAATTAAGAATACGAGAAATTACATAAAGTTTATAGAATCCTAAGATGCTAGGATATAATGATTAATGCACTATGCTACATTCTTACAAACAAACTAAGCCAATACAAGAGGGAGTGCTTTATAATAATGCCAGTTGTTTAAACTTTCCTATGAGGAACTTTTAGATCATTAAAAACTTTTAGGTTGAATATCTACTGTTGTTTTTGTTATAATTAAATAATTCTCATTTACTTAATGTATTATGGGAATTATAAACTGAAACAATATTTTAATTAACCTTCTTACATATCTTTTGATTTATTAACGTATATGACACTAGTTTTACGTAACCCAAGCAAATGTTTTTTTTAAAATCAGGCGTTAATTTAAATAATAGTAAAATTAAATGCCACTAAAACAAACAAGTTATTGAATTTATTTTGTCTTAGTTTTTCTTAAAAAATAATTTTTATTTCTAATTATTTATTACAATAAACTCATTATCATGATTTAGAAAAATCCAGTAAATTGAAGACTGTGTATATAAAATTTTTTGTGGTGAGTTTATTTTTATGTGTTTATTGTTTAATCAAACATTTTTTTATTGGTCCATATTTTACAAGATTAAAAGGGCTCGAAAAATAGAGTAAAGATGTTATCTAATTTAAAAAAACAAATTCTTAATTAAATTATTTGTAAAGTGGGAGCCTACATTTTTACTGGGACTAAGAAGTAAGATATAGGCCTAAGTAACAAAATGTAATTGTATTATTATATTAGATTATTTTCTGATCATACAATGATTTGTTTAATATTAAAGTTTATTATAACCGAATTCAAGTGTTACTAGTATATTAAAAATATCATAAACTTCTCTATTATACCAAAAAAGTTATGTTTTTTATTTGTAGATACGGTCGCGTTTTCAAAGTTAAAAAGTTAATTTATAAATCTTTAGATACTAACTATTATACCGAAAACATCTTTGCCTAAATATTTCCTAATATCATTTAATTAATTGCATATTTTTATTAGGTAGGTGCAGAAGGTGGTGATTGTTGGAAGATGTGTGGTGTTTGCATGCAGAGGTAAAACCAATGGAATAGCGTTCTGTTTTGAATATGTATGATGTTAGTATGGAAATTCTATAAAATGTGAAGATGCTAAATGATCATGGAAAGTTACTGGAAAATATAATCAGCTGCCAGAACGTGCATGATTTGGATAAAACTAAATATTTGTATAGTTGAAGTTCAGTTGTATTAGATTATTATTTATTACTTTTAAAATGTATTGCTGGGTTTTCTGTTTTTTTTTTTTTTTTATATGGGTTAACTTCGATTATGCAATGTGTTTATGGAAATAGTACTATGTTGTTTTTTTAACTTTTTGATACAATTTTTCAGCCATGCAAGGTTTATTATGGGGTGGAAGTTATACAGCTTTCCAATCTAGTTATCTCCGGAGTATACAAGTTGATGCAAAGCATAGAGTGAGAGTGTGTGACATAATGGTGGGTGTAATATAATGAGTTATAAAGGGGGGGGGGAGAGAGATAGAGAGAGAGAGAGAAGTGCGTATTGCCGTGTGTATTGTTAGTATGCTGTCTTCATATAGCATGTTGTATGTAAATGTTTAAATTCAGACATATTATTATATTAATGTTTATCCCCTTGAGACGAAGACCCATAAAGAATCCAAATGAAGCAAACGTGTTTGATTTTCATGGCTATAATATATTTCCCGACTTTTCTGGAAGTCGTTGCTTTTTTAATTATTTCGTAATGATTTTAGAAAACCATCTTAATTGTAGTAGGCTCTTATGAATAATATTTAAAAATATCATAATATATTGAATAAATATAATGTAATAACCCTTTGCGTTTTAAATATAAATTATAACTCACAAAATGTAAGTACATGGATTTTTTTTATAACAACTTCAATTATTTTTTATTTTTAAAAAGTACAATTTTTTTTAGAAAGGAACAGTATTAGAGGTATTTGTAAGTATAAATGATTAAACGTTTTCCAACGTGGATCTAGTTAAAAAGATACCACGAAACTAATTCTCGAAGTCTTAAATACAGCTATACTAACTTGTTATTACAATTGAAAGTGTATAATATATTAAAATTATTATGATTTTTCGAAAATCATCAAACCAAATAATTTCAAATCCTTAAAATAATATGTATTTACAAAATATTTACTATTACAAATTACATTTTTGTATTTGCAACAAACCAAATTTGAAATTATTTCGATTGTAAATTGTTTAATGTAAATTGTTTTACATTAAATACATTTTAAAACCCCATACCATTACTCTCCATTAACGTTTTACTTACTGTTCAGTATTTGACTTCGGAAAATTGTGTTAAATATTTTTCTGCTCAACTGTAGATGTAATTAACTCTATACTAATTTAATAGTACCTCCTTCTCTCTCAATTACCTAGTCAGGTTTGGCATCTTTTTAAATTGACAAAGTCTCTGCACTTGCTATAAAATTACCAGCCTTTTTTTATAGTTACTTTAAAAAAAAAAAATATATGCATAGATAGTTTGTCTATAAACAAAGAGTTTAATAATACGTAGTTACCGAAATGTGTTTACCTGTTCTTTAAATTAATATTTACTATAACGTATATAGAGCTAATTTTTCGATAATAATTGTGTCAAATCTCAATATTGTTAAACGATATATTTAAATATTTATTTTAGATCGGTATTCATCACGTAAAACCAGAACTCGCAAAACTTCCATCACGGCCTATTTTTGTTGTTTTGTAAATTGTTGTAATCCAATTTCAGGAGATTGTGGATTTCACGGTTCATCTAATATTTGTATTTTTCTTAATAACTAATTTGATCAAATTAACAACAGTTGTTAACATTACTTTAATGTAAGACTTCAATAAAGTAATACAATCAAAATTACCATTTTAAGAATACAACACATGTTATGTATACAGATACATTTTGTACTTATTAAGCATCAAAACTGTAAACGTAACAGGTTATCAATTAAAGTTGTAGCTTTAAATATTACAACTATGTCACTTAAAAGTTTAAAATACAAAACAATAAAAAATTACGAAACTCATTATTTTCTTTATTTAAAATATTTAGAAACAAATCAAAGATGACGAGTTTTATTTGGAACTTAAAAAAAGTAATTTGTAAAAGCAGATGAGCAGATACACTTTGACAATCGCTGTCATGAAATTTATATGGATCATATATACAGGCTACTGGGTGTTTTATTAATTATTAATGCTAAATATATATAATTTCCTATGTCTATTATTGAACTATGGCATTGTTAGGAAAATAATCTAAACTATTCTTTCTAATTTTCCATGGCATACTTAATAATATATTTAGTTTATAAAATTAACAAGTTTCACAAGTATATTATTAGAGTCAGTATTTTCCATCTATTTTTGTAATGTTACTTTAACAGTATAGCATGCACTTTTTGGTTGTTGGAAAAGTATTAAGGTAGATTAGTTAAAAAAATTATGTCAGCATTTATTTCAGTTTATTAGTCAATAGTATGTAGCAAGCCTTTATTTATAATCTGGATCCAAGGAGATGGGGTTGTCCCATCCCCAGGAGTATAGTATAGTTTTGCTTCACAAATCCTTCAATGACACTTTACTCAAGACCATCCGTAGGGTTACGTCCAGCTCTGCAAGGGAAGGACACGACCATAAACATGGTGAGAATCATGTCCTGTACGAGGAGTATTAAGTGGCCCTGATAATACTGAACATGGCGGATCTAGACTAGGAGCTAAACTTTCACGGCAGGGACGGTTGTAGTGTACAGCAGCTGGGAGTAGTCCCAACAAGTCAATAACTCAGGACTTACAGGAATAACTCAGGAATACATTCAATCATTTACACAAACTTAGGTATCTATACAGACCATGTTAACGTAGATATGTCTCACAGCACAAAAACGAATTGGGCTGTTCTATTTGCCTACCGATCCTCTGCACTTCGTCGGTACCCAGAGATACAGTGGGAAAACCGGGGAGGAACACCGGGCTACAATTTAGTATAGGGGCCCGATTCAGCCTAACCGGCATGAGTTAGCTGCCCTATCAACTGGCAAAAATCTCGCCTCTGCTTTCACTGCCAGATGGTGCCCTCCGAGGCCACTAGGACTGACGGAAGCAGGCTATAGGGGGTTAAGGGTGGATGGAGCAGTTTTGAGTAGGCCTAGTCGGAAATGCTGTTTAAAAAAAACCAACATAAGAAATGCAATAAAAATAAACAAAAAATATATAAAATGAATTACCAAAAGGAAAACTTTTAATGTGCCATTTGTTTCAGAGTCTCCCAGTTCAACCACAGAGAGGACCGCAGTACGAGGATACGCAGGAATCGTTGTTGTCGATTGATTCCGGCAGCTAGAGACAGCGTTACTGTAAACATCGTTCACCCCAAAACCCAAGTTCGCCACAGGGTCTGACAGCCTATGTAGGCAATCTGTGGCCGAAGGGGGGTGGAGAGCGGAAAGAAGTTCAGACACCTTCGGAGGTTGCTCCAAAGGTGGGCAAAGCAAAAAACAAGAGGAAACCAACAAGCTGGGAGATAAGGCAATGGAAGGAGGTATGGGCGGCTGAACACTTGCTCAGATGGAGAGAGACGGTAAGAGGTCAGAGACAGGCACACGACTTCATTGATGGCCTGGATGGACACCTAAGCAGAACACTGCTGGGTCTTGACAGGCCGGAAGTGAGGTTGTTGGTCGGTCTACTGACGAGACACAACTCTCTGAAGAGGCACCTCCACCTGATGGGGCTGGAGAACAATCCATTATATCGAAGGCGTGGAGAGAAGGAGGAAACTTCTTTGCACGTTCTATGCGAATGTGATGCCCTCGCATCAGTGAGGCACAAATATCTGAGACAAAGATAACTTGACACCAGTTATATACGAGTGGAAGGCCCTCATAGACTCCTTCGTTTCGCAAAAAGGGCGGGTTTGATGTGAAATGCTGCCCGGATATGGGGCACATAGGACCTCATGGTTTACGAGCAGTGGGTTCTGGTGGCGGATCACACAACCCCATAATAATAATAATAATAAATAATATGTATAATCTAAATATTTCTATGTTGTATTGGTAGGACTAATATTGCTTGTTCATACTAATAACATCTCTCTTTTATTTGTTACCATCACTTATGTAACGGATTTTATTTAAATATACCTCATTTATGCTAAACACACAGTGTTACAGTAACATCAATTTATCCCGTCAGTTAACAAACACTTAAAGAAAAACATTAAAGAAGTGAAACGAATTATTTCATTTCTGAGAAAAGCTTTTAAAACTCAAAGCTCAAGGAAATTGTACTAGATCCGTGAATAAAACTGTTCCTTATTTATGTAACAACGGATATTGGTCTCTAACTCGCGGATAAAAATAACAACAATCTAATTTACTGCAAAAGATTAAATGTTTACTGTACTTAATTTAGTATAAATCACCGTTTTATTTAATTAATAATAATTGTAAGTGTAGATTAGCTTCAAGATATCTATCATTAGGTAAAAATAAAACTTCACAAAAACAACTATATAATGTTTACAGCTGACTCGCTGTTACGAATCATCAGACAACTATAACTAAAATGTAAAGTACAAATTAAATAAACATCTGTGTTAAGAGGGTTTATAAGGCAAACATCCTAAATTGATCAGGTTAGTTTGCGAAAGATGAACTACAGTATTTACATATTCGTATGTGAGTTCCGCTTGATAAGAAACATGTTGTAAATTACAGCAGGCTGTAAAATGGGATGATTAACGATGTTGCCTAGTGATAAATCTGTCTTTAGAAAGTAACGTATCTTTTTAAATTGCCTGATAGAATATTTACCTCGGGTAACCTTTAAAAATCTATATGCGAAACCAAAAAGTAGTAATTTTATGTAAAATTGTCTCTTGTGTGTACAATACTATAGTTCAAAATATAACATTATACAATTATACGCATGAAAATGACAAGTAAAATCCAAGACAAGAATAATTTTTTATTGTTTGCTTTCAGTTGGTTCAGTTCAGTTGGTGGTTTTTGCAATACAGTTTTCTTTCATGATGTGACAATACAGTCAATACATTTTTGTGGTAATGGTTGATAGAACTGACAAAACGGACAATTAGATTTCTTCGTAATTTTTGATATATCTGGTTTAACTGTAAGCTTTCATGAATAGTGATGAATCTAATATCTCATTCCATTAGCTTTCGTTATTAATGTTGTTCTATTTGGATTCACTGTAATTTAGTTTTTGTTATTAATGTTGGTATTTCTGGTATACTCCCTGATGTCTTTCGCCATTATTGCAGATAGATCTGACAAAACTGTAAGTAGTTTTAATTATTATTATTGATACACCCAAAAAACAATTATTTATTAATACCCTTAAACCACAATAATATCATTTATCAAGAATAATAGTATGATCTAATGTGTCAAATTTTGTCTTTATATTAATCAAATAAAACTGACATGTTCACCTTAATTTGAACATCTGTTTCAATCGCTACAAAATCAAAAGTTTATTTTATTTCATAAGATTTTCACTGAAACAGACTGATTTAAGCTTCAAAAATTTAGTTTTTTCTGAAGGAATAAGGTCCAAGTTGAGTTTAGTTCAACTGTGAAAAAAAGAAGTTTACGAAATAGGCATACAATTTGAAGAGTTAGCACTGGAACCATTTTGAATTATTACAATTACAACTCGAATACTTTTACTAACATTGTTTCCTAAAAGAGAAACCATAAGCGTGCAAACTTAAATTTAATACAGGGACACATTTAAGATTTTGACAATTAGCTGTTATAATAAAGATCCAAAGTCATCAATTCAAGTACCATTTTTGAATGATTTTACTCTTTTTACTAACTCATCGGGATTACATTATTTCTAGTTTATCCTAAAGAGAAAGTTAGTATTAAATCCCTCGTCAAAGGCCCATTCCATATAGAAAAGGTATTAGGTTGGTTAAAGATTTATTCATCAAAAAATTGGCCATATAAAAAAAATATTTTTTACATTTCGTAAAAATTTGTAAATTAATACTTTTTATTAATATTTTATATCCACATATAGCTACTTTTAAATTTGCTTTCCTTTTTAATCTAAAATTGTCTTTAGCTTATAGTAAATACATTGTTCATTATTTGTAACAACACTACAAGGATATTTTCTACAACACGCCATATCGCAAATGGTCAAACGTAGAAAGCTCCAGAGACTTACAAACGAATCTGCATTGCGCTTCAGAAAAACAAAACGAATTGAAACTTTCTCTCTTTTAGCATACTTCACTATTGATTTTAGACTAAGTAGGATAAGTTAGGATAGGACTAAGTTGTAATACTTGGAAGCTAATTATTTAAATATGTCCTTAAGATTAAAGTTTGCACTTAGTTTTTAAATCAAATTAATAAAATAAAGTATGTACGAAATATATTTGTATTTTTGATATTTCTCTAAACAATTAATGTTACCTACTATTTACGACTATTTTCTATAAAATATTTTAAATTTAATTTGGTGAATATAAAAATGAGCCGAAATAAAAACCACTTAATTGAAGTTACTAGCTTAAAATCCGTTGCTACTTTGTGCCAGAAACAAGATTATATATGTATATATGCCTTTGTATATGTATTGTTTACCAAGATTAAAGTTCAGTGAGTTCATTTTTCAGTTATTTATTATTGTTTTAAAAACATTTGAATTGGTAATTACTTAAGCAAATAAGGTATTTACAACATAGTAAAGCAGAGTATCTATTAAATTATGGAAATCTAGTGGACAATTATAAAACATTCCACCTAGCCGTTAGTTTTTTACTAATTGTAAGTGATATTTTCATAAAATTGGCTTCATTATAAAACAATAGTTATTAAGTTTGACATCAGTTTGAACATGGCTTGCTATTGGTAGGGTTTCTCTTGTTTTACACCAACAATATAGATTTTGTGATTTCATTAAGCTTCCTATGTTTTGAAGTAAGCTTGTAACACTAAATGTTTTAGATGGTTTTTTTAATTGTAATTCTACACTTTATACATATGTAAATAATTGGCCATATCCGTTCCCTGTAATTCCACTAAATAGTGAATTGATTATTGTAGAAACTATGTTGTCTTAGAGAAGTTATAGAATTAAAGTTTCTACTACGTAAATATTGATATAATAAAATTAAACTTGTTACACAATTCTGGAATTTTAGGTCCCCTCCGTATCCTACAATATATCAATGACCGTATAATGTAGAACCAGTCTGAGTCAGCAAAAAAGGGGTCGCGGACAAGTATGTAATTACCAACTCATGGTTCTACTACACATTTAACTGACTTTTATAGGTAGGATGAATACAAATTGACAATAATATATTTAAAATTGTTGACGGGGCAAACACATCAACAAATTTACTACAGTATTTATATTGAATAACATATTGTTGAATAACCTAAAAATAACAAAAATATTTTTGAGTACTGTAATATTGTAAAATTATTATATCTTCCTAATTTAATTAAGTTTAAGTGGCAACGTAGGCAAACTATTTGACGGACCCATACGTGCTACATATGATTGGAGAGTTCTCCAGTTATGATTGAGAGTTCATAGTGGAAAGATGTACTGTGGTTGACCTTTGATTCGACAACAGTGTGGCTTCCTAACAGACTTTAAATTATAGCGTTTTTATGTATTAATTTTTGTTATTGTTCCTATTTTAAAATTTGTGATACATGCAGAACAAGTGATACATCATTAGTTGCACGACACATTAAAGTTCAGTGTTGCTAATGTTGAAAGTGTTTCGCAGTTATTGTGTTAACATTTTCCGCGAGGAAGTAGACTATTTATAAAACGGAAATGAACTTTCACGTTGTGATCCAAGCTCCAAATCGCCCCGGAAAAGTAGGAATGTTTGAGCCCTAGCTGCAGAAAGGAGGCATTAAAGACGGTCTCATGTTTCTTCGTGAAATGAGAGAAGAATCAAGGAAACAGATCAGTGACCTTTAAATGGAACTTGGTAAATCAGACAAAATCTGCAATGGAAAAATTCAGGATTTACACCAATTTTACTTACTTAAATTGACAACTACCTTCCTCCATACACTCCGTATATTAACACTTATAGGATTTATAATAATACAAATTTATATTTTAT
>JAGFPH010002188.1:70095-92510 GCA_018207615.1 Philaenus spumarius
TTAGAAGTGTCAGATTTTAGTGTTATTGGATTCTGTCTATTGTTCTTTACTGTTTAATGTTTTAATTTCATTATATCTTTTTCAACTATTTAATTAATGTTTTTATTAAATTACTACTTAAGGAGAAACTTAAATATGTAAGACAAGTAATATAATAATAAAAGAAAAAACGCGTTACATATTACAATATTTTTTTATAAGTTTAAGAGTTTCCTTAAAAATGTGATTAAAAAATACAATACTAATTCTAATTAAGGCCCTAACATAAGATGCAGTTTTTAAAATTATTTATTTAAACTCAAAACAGTTATACAAAAAACAACAAAATTAATCTGTTATTTTCTTCTTCTTAGAAATTTTATCAGTTATTAGTTTCCTTTATTTCTATCTCATAAGACTCGTACATTTTAAAATATTAAGACGTTTCCCGACTTTTCAAACTCCCTATGACATTTATTTGTAAATGAAAAAAATCTGTACTTCATGATCCCTGAAAAATATTTTCTTTATATATTTATTCTTTGTTATTACATTTCGGTACTAAATTAATAATACAAATTTACAGTTTTTGTTTTAATAACATTTTTATTAAGGTTTACTAAAAGTAAGCAAATTGCTTATATTTTTAAAATAAATTGTATCAAAATGTATCACTTAAGTAAAAGAAATAAGTACTTAGGTTGATACAATACAATCGGTTGCTGTTTTACAGAACTATATACTACGAAGAGTAGATACATGAATTATTCTTATTTTGTATCCTTAGTTTTTTGTATACGGATTTGTTCCTGGTTTGCAATAAATACCAAATACCGTACTACGTACTCTGTAGATAAAATTAGGTTTAAGCATTTAAATTAAATTGGCATGTTGCAACAGTAAGCATTTCTCCTACGACCCTTATTTAGAAATAATTATTCCTAACATAGCTATTGGCTCTATTATCTCTATAATATATTACCTTTTAGAATTAATATTAAACCCTATTGTTCTTTCCTTAATCAGGAAAAAACTAGTTTAAATTAAGTTTATTATCAAGTTTTAAACTAACACTAAAAATAACAAGTACATATTTTCAATTAATTTATGTACAAATAAAAAATATATATTTGATTTGTTTGTTGATACATTGCATGGTAATACAATAATTGTAATTGTATAAATTCTTAATTTAGACAATTTTATATTTGCAAGTAATAAATACTTTTTTTGCCAAGTAAAACTAAATGTCAGACATCTAATGTTAAGAAAGTGGTTATTTATAGCTTGTTACATTTTCTTCTCAATCAATCTAAATGTAAACTATAAAACTATCTTTAAATTGACGAAACTATGGCAATTTTGTGTTATTACGTTAACTCTACTAATAAATGGCTGTCGATCACAAATAATATACTGTTTTTTTAATTTAATTTCAAATTATAAAATAAGGACGATAAAGCAGAATGACAACGAATATTGTACACTTCTTAGAACTATTTGAACATTTAGCCGTACCAATAACAAAGGCTTTGCTTATACGCTGATATTGGCTAGATTGAAAGGGTTCATTTGTAAACTAAATCCTAACATTTCTTTACACAATAGATTATTTGGACGCTGATTTTGGTTAATAAAGGCATTAAAACTACTAAATCAATTTGAAGTAAACACAGAACACGTAATACAGTAGAACCGGCACCAATGGCCGGGCGGGGTGGAGTGATGTGAGTCAAACCTCCTAGCTATTCCTCCACTCTTCCGCCCTCTCAGTTTCTCAATTACCTTCTTCTGATGAATTGGAATTGTTTTGCTCCCATAAAGAGTTTTGTGGAATGTGTATTTTTTGTGCAAATGAAGCTTACAAGGGCTTAAGTGGAAATAGTTGCCAGTTAGACTTACTTAATGCAATTACATTATTAATTGATTTAATGAATTCTGCACCGATGTTGTGAAACGTATTCGGACAGTGATCAAAATAAATAAAACACATTTATTAAGATTTTGATATTATCTTTATTTTATAATTAACCAAGGTTTCAAAAATAACAGCGTAGAAAATAACTTATTTAATCCATGGTCCACCGAGTGAAAGTTTAAATAAAATACATGTTAGAAACGTAACAATTTAGTTTTATTAATTTTGTTTTATTTTATTGTCAAAATTTGTATAAGTAGTTTACATTACATAATCGGTAGGAGGGTACGTTTCATAAAAAACTAAACTTTTTGTAATTGTATTTATGTTTACATATTTTATTTATGTATCTATGTATAGAAAAAATTATTGTCCTTGAACCAATACTAGTTTGTTGTTTCTCGACCTTATTTTATTTTTGTGGATTTTATCGTTGATCTCATTATTTTATGTAAGGAAATATCTTTATTCAAAAATAATATGCCCCTATGCTTTTTAAAAGTAATAGATAAGCTTCTTGTTCTAAAAAGTGATCTGTTGAAGAAAATAACTTTTTCCCTATGCACTCCTTTCAAAGCAAATTTCATATGCAAAAAATTCATATTTTTTTGTAATTTTTTTTTCTTTTCGTAAACCTTTCTCACACGATATGCAAATAGGAGTTAGGTCTTTTCCGCGAAGTGACAGCCCTCCTCTCTGCTTAACTTATAACAATCCTTTTTCTTGACATATGATGTAGGGTTATCCTCCTGGATTGTATACTTAATGTATATAAAGGTTATAAATACTTTAGGTCATTCTCTCGAACAAACCAATGTATTTACCCGTTTAGATAACTGGTCCTTTTTCTATTTTTCTTTTACCTTTCTCCTGCACACCTTCGGGCATCTTTCGAACTTAATGTTGGTGTTAATGTTTTTTCAAATGAAACCTGAAACATGATAAAAATTATCATAAAACATTTGTATCAATGTTAGGCTGTGATCAAAGAATAATGTTCTATGGTTGTTATTCCTTTCCTCTAAATTCTTACCTGATATGTACTCGACAACGTCACTTGCCACATCACTTATTACATCCAAATAGCTTGATACATTGGAAATTTTAAGTATAACACCATCAAGTAAATTATTGGTAAGCTCTGAAAAAAATGTATATAATTAATAAATACAAAAATTAAACATTACAATATTCTATTTTACATGTTCATTAAGTTTACCTGGTTGTTCATCGTCATCGCCTGCACTGTCCAACATTCGCAACATTATAAGATAAAAAATAACAAAACACAAAAACGTCAATATTTACAAAGACTAAACAAGGAGTAAAATAAACACAAGTGGGAGTTCTGATGTAACGTGGAAGGTGTAGGTTAAAATGTGTTAAACTGCGGAAGGATGTGTTTAGTGAGGGCCTAGGAGTGGGGGTTAGAGATAGGGAGTCGACTCACATCCTCTTACAATACGCCGCTTCTATTATTCAATACTCTGTGGAAGTAATACACTCTTCTCTGAGAACTTAAATGTGCTGAGTTTCTTATACTAATTATAACAAAATAGAATTGTCTGATTAAAAAAAGCGTTACACTAACAAAATATTTAAAGTATTTAATATGAAAATAGTTTTTTAAAATTTGTATTTAATTTCTAATAGTAATACACATTTAGTAACTAAAGCCAAAGAACAACAATATTTTCAAAATGTAAAAGAAAGTAATCTGTAGCAATGAAAAAGAAGGTACAAACTAATAATAGTCTAGGTGTCCGCATAGCCATATCATTAATCGATGGTAAGTAATCGATGTACTTACTAATATAAACTTATATACTTATATTATTATAAGTTATTATATACTTATAAGCATGACAAATTGGCCTAGCTCAGGGCCTTATTTATTAGTTTTTATAAAAATATCAAAATACACAGCGTACTACAGAAATTTACAAGACGCTATGCGTGAGAAACACATGATAGTAGTAGCGTATAGTATAATAAATCTCAATTCCTGCTACCGCAATGCAGTATTTTCTCTACTACAACGTTATACGTACTAAATAACGCACTTATACAGCCTACATGTTTGCTAATTATACAAGTACATGTATATTAAGTACGACGTAACTTTTAAAAATGTTTGTTTTGCATCCTCAAATAATGGCAAATACCTAAACAAATTCAAAATTTATTAAAAGCATAGTCTAAGTGTAATATTAAGAGGTAATGAAACATTTGATTATTTATAGTTTTACTATATAATGCTTTACATACCTTATTATCCGTCTACAGTCCTTTTTGTCCTTTTTTTTGTTGGTCTATCGGCTTCGGAGTTAAAACTCAATTTTCAAGTCACAAACACACCCGTAGTTGTTCACTGAGTCACATTTAACAACAATACACAAAATATTTAAATAATTTAACACAACACAAATAATTTAAAACAAGGTTGTCACGTGTCATCGTTGGCCAACGAATATGTCTCGACTGAAATGTATTAATTGAAAATAGAAATGTTATCTAACCTACCCCCATTTGTTGATCTCCGGAAGTCTTTATCAAAGTTCTGTGCTTGCCCGTTTTAATATCCTCTATTGTATTGAATAGCATATTGGAGTTGTATTTGAGTTTATCATTCAATACGTTATCGTATTTATTTCTGAACGCGTTACAAATTTGTAATTCTTCAAGGTGTGACGTGGCAGGTCTATAGTTATAAGTAATAAATAAGATTACTTACAGTACATCAACTTCTAGTTGGAATTCAGAGTTTATTGGCTTCATTGGAATGTGCCGAATTGCTGAATTAACTTGAGGACGGTGAACCCAAGTCAAATTTGGTGGACAGGCAGTTTGGGTTGAAATGTCGGACCGGTTACACGTGTGAGAGAGTTAAATTTTACTTGTTGTTTGGAATAAATATTTAATTGGAAAATTGTGTTTCATTCCACGGAACAAAACCGCCGCCTCCTTACAAAGGGTGTACATAAACAGAGATTTTTTACATAGATGTAAAATTTACAAATTATTCTGGAAACTATGAATTTTATTTTTGTTTTCGACTAGGTGCCCTGCGAATTTAGATTTTTGTGTTCCCAGGGTAGGTTTTGGTGTATGTTCAGAAAAACATGTTTTAAATTAACGGCCTGTCTGTCCGATGTCGGAGCATTTTCATTTGTAAATGCCAGTTTGTTGTGACGTTTGTCTATTGTTTCTGACATTTAATTGTTTTTTTCCAGTTTGTTGGATGTCTTGTTGGCTATGATTATATATATTTTTTTAACTCTTGTTTGATTGTGTGGTGCAGTTTTTCGCCGTATTCCGTATAAAAATCTCTGTTCATGAACACCCTTGTGAAATTACAAATTTATAACGCGTTCAGAAATAAATACGATAACTTATTGAATGATAAACTCAAATACAACTCCAGTATACTATTCAATACAATAGAGGAAATTAAAACTGGCAAGCACAGAACATTGATAAAGACTTCCAGAGATAAAAAGGTGGGGGTAGGTTAGATAACATTTCAGTGAACATTTACGTGTGTGTTTGTGACTTGAAAATGTAGTTTTGAATCCGAAACCGGTAGTCCCAACAAAAAGAAAATGAACAAAAAGGACTGTAGATGGGCATTAAGGCATGTAAACCATAATAGAGTCTATACCACAGTTCTGGAGGCATTATAATATAATGAATAAATTATCGTTTTAAATACACTATATTTTACATTTGAACCATAGACATTTTATTTATAAAATAATTTTAGCTCATAGTTTAAGTAGCACATATAATTTTAATTAAATCAATTGTTTTGTTATTTAGACCTACAGCAAACTTATAAAGGTATTTAGACTGGTTGCCATATTATTTGTTCCAATAAACGGCAGATAAGATTAAGCAATTGTTTATACATTACAACAAATAATGAAACCACACGAAAATAAATATGTAATTGAATATATAAAAAATATGATTAGTAGAACAAATTTAGTAATGTTAAAATGTATTACATTGAAACGAAAAACAATATTAGTGAAAATAACAAGTTCACTGAGAATAACTTCTGTATTTGGAAATCTATGGTTGTGTTAGAAAGTTAAATAACCATAGAATAATGACTAAGTAAACTATACCTTTTATAAGCTATAGATATTTACCTATATGTTTTCCGTTTTCGTTTTAATTTTTTACATCATGCAGAAATACATTTGAATGTTTTTCAAACACATTAGGCTTCTTGAAAGAAAACTCATTAAAGAAATGTGTACACGTGACTTTATACACCTAAATACAAAAAATACAAAATGACACCTCCAATACTTTCCATCTAGTGACAGTGATCATGCTTCCAAGTTTATATACACACAATTTAATCTTAAACCTGAAACGTATGCTTTGGACAATAGAGTCGTCTAAATCAAAACTAAATGTTAGTTACAGTTTAGATATAAAGATTTGTATTTCTTATTTAGCTGAGCTGCAAAGTTTTGTGACCTATTATGAAAAACATATTTTTTTTTTTTATAGAGACTAACAAAACAATAAATATTGATTTTACCAAATTACTTCTTCTTACGTAAATTCAGAAATTAACGTTGGATGTAGTATTATTTTATAAACACAGTTAATCATCTAAGTCTGTGTACAATTCGTTCCTATTTATTAAAATAGTCGTGTTATTTAAATTAAATCAAGTTTATACTAGAGTAATTTCGTCAAGAGGTCCTGTAGTTTGTATGTATTGTATCATTACAGCTGTTTTGTTATCACATAATACCATAATCAGACGAGAAAACGTTCATACAAACATTAGTACACATTGCACAGAAATAAATAATCATACAAAATTTGGTATTGCAGTACTCGTCAAAACTAATAGATTGATTATATGGCCACAATCTACTCATGTAGTAGTCGACTACTCACTCCCAGGGCTCTATAAACCGTTTCTTTGATCTCGGCACTGTGCCGCCAGCTTCACTCTGACGTCACTCTGCTGATAACTGCAACTCTAGAGCAGTGGACTCCTTGTGCGCGCAGTCGTTTACTCGCTGTTGTAACTCGACGGAAAAGCTTCAGTAAAATAAAACTTAGATATTCCTAATCTACATAAAGTACGGATTCTAACAGTATAAAACACTTTTATTTTAACAGGTATTTCGAATTTTAATAACAAACTTCCAGCGGGAAAGTTGTAGCCAATGAATTGATCTAAACTATCCAATTCACCGATTTGTGATAAAATGAGTACATCATTATGAAATCGTTTTTTAAATGAGCGCGAGGAGGTGCCTTGCCGCTACTCCCGAAGTACAGTTGTTTGATACGGGAATAACGTTTATGTACATATTGTTATTTTAACGTAATATAGTAAATCACTTGTCCCCAGGTAATTATGCCAGCTAGAAAAAAAGTAAGCATTTTATTTTAACATAAACTAATTATAATTTATAATTAAAATTTGATATTATTGAAGTGGACACAAAAAGTTAAGTTGGAGGTTAACGTTTTAAAAATAATATCATTATTACGTACATTCAAAGAAATAAAATTAGAGATCAATAATGGAAAAAGAAAATCGTAATTACGTAAAAATGAGTTTCATATTTAATTAAAAGAATTACTTTATAATATAAAAATATGCTGTCTAAACGTTATTCCCGTATCAAACAACTGTACTTCGGGAGTGGCGCCAATGCACCTCCTCGCGCTCATTTAAAAAAGATTTCATAATGATTTAATCATTTATCACAAATCGGTGAATTGTATAGTTTAGATCAATTCATTGGCTACAACTTTCCTGCTGGAAGTTTGTTTATAACTCCAAAATAAAAAATTTCCTCGCTTAGTAACTTTTCCATGTCAGTCTGTGATAATTCTCAAATATTTTCAATTATTAAAATTTCAAATACCTGTTAAAATGAAAGTTTTTTGAACTGTTAGAATCCGTAGTTTATGCAGATTAAGAATATCTCAATTTTATTTTACTGAAGCTTTTCGATCGAGTTACAACAGCGAGTAAACGACTGCGCGTACATTAGTGAAATATTACCAGCTTTTGCGTGTCCACATGGTGACGTCATAGGCAATCGATACTGGGTCACTGTAATGAACTGGTTATCTCTCTGACAATCTACAACCCACTAGTTTTGACGTTCTTGTCTAAGGTAGCTAAAAAGTATCATAATATACACAATGTCATGCAAAATTCAAATTGTCGTTTAACAAACTATCTGGGTTGGTTTTGGAGTGTTGGTAAATTTTATACACTTCAATGGATCTGCCTTTATTTAGAACGTGAATGATTTCCAGATTTTTTTGTAATGTCTGTGTATTTATGATCATATTCTATTACGTTTCTATTTTGCATAACTGGAGCTGATTTTTGATTGGTATAATGAGGCAAATGCTCTTTGAATTTGTTTCGAGTATGAACATTATTACTTAGCAGTCGCAAGGAATTACGAAAATTATAAAATAAAGTTATGAAAATAAAGTTGTTAATTAAAAGTAATTTAAAGTCGAAGAAAAAATGTGTAAGTTATTTATAAGGATGCATAAGAATTTTATTTGCTGAAAACATACTACCAGGAGTGAAAATGTTTGAAAAGTAAGTTGGCGACAATTTAAAATATGGACGTGTTGGTAAAATCAAAGACGATTTAAGGCTTTTTATGGCACCGTATCCAAGACAATTTGTGGAGTCGTTAGTAAATAAATTAGTAAAAATTAGAGATAAGAAAATTACCATACTTATAAATCTACTAGACGATAGTTTATTTATGCAATTTTCTTATGGCTATGGCCCTGATGGGTTAATTTTCGTGCTAAATGACGGAACAAGATGTTCATTGAAGCTTTTCCATCGCTCAGTAATGCGTGGCTTGACTGGGTTAAAAGTAATGCGAGATTGTGGCTAACGACTGCATTTTGCACTGATTAAGTTAATAAGTCTTTACTACTCCTGTTTCAAAACTTGTATTTAAGAAAACTTGTACAATTTTACACCCTTTAATTTGTGTAAAGGCATTTATTAGTAAACAATTACAGCATTCACACTTTAAAAGACAGAAATATATATATGCAATATTATTTTTTAATATTACTCTTTCATATTTCATTAAATAAACAGAAAATCTGCAGATGTCAGGGTGGAAAAGTTATTAAAAAAACATTTAAATACATGGTATTTTACCCGTTAATTTTTATATTATAGTTTCTTTAATAATCTTTTACTATAATAAATGAAAACACATTAATGCAAATTACATTACACGTAATAGCAGTATTTGTGTAATTTATTGTTTTCATCGTTTAAATTTTGTATTGTAGTATTCTACGATTAAATCAGATTTTGCACCGGAAAGGTTTTACTCGTTATATACATAATAATATTTTGTATTACTAGGAATTTCTAACTGAACTGAGCATAGTTTCTTAAACTTACACTCTTTTACTTCAGTTATATAGATATTGTATTTATTTTCTTAGCAAGATAATTTGTTAGTATTTTACTAAATGTATTATTAATAGTATTTACATATTTTAAATTTTTATTCATCGATAATATTTTACAATAATACAATATTAATTTATGAGTAAGTATGCTATTGAACGAATTTATGAAACAGTAGTTTTTAATATTGTGTAGCTACATGATCAAAGAAAGTTCTTAATGAGTGCTTCTAAGTGTTATGTGGTTGAATAAAACTATCTACTCGTTATTTAAATTAAAGTTAGCATGTATAACTAAATTCATGATGCATTTATGGTAATTATTTGATTCATATATTACAACTGATTTATTTATTAGGTAGTCTGGTAATTTAGCATATGCTAATTAATGCTAAGACGTTCCGAACTCTCAAAACGCCTTCATGTAGACATCATATTTTAGTGTTCTTGGCAAGCTTTATTGATTGCTAGA
This sequence comes from Philaenus spumarius, assembly GCA_018207615.1. NCBI lineage: Eukaryota > Metazoa > Arthropoda > Insecta > Hemiptera > Aphrophoridae > Philaenus > Philaenus spumarius. Next base: position 79,917 of record JAGFPH010002188.1, read on the forward strand.
GTATCAACAAAACAATTTGTAAGAAACTATATAAATAGAAATAGGTTAGCAGTAAAAAATACTTCCTAATTTATTCCAATAAAATTTAAACTTGAACTGGACTTATGAGAAATAACACTATATAAATAAAAAACAGAACACAGTTTCTCATAAAAACTGTTTAATAATTCAAACGCGTTTCGATGACCAGGTCATCATCATCAGTGACGGTTACAAACTTATAACTAATAGGTAACATGGTTCTTAACTATATATAGGTAGAGTCTTAGTAGGGGTGGTCGTCTAAACATGTAACGACCAATGGGAGAACAGTAACTTAATTATTGTAATGGGGATAGTGACTAAAGGGGGAAAAACATGAATATATATATAAAGAGATAACAAAATAACATATGAATAACTTAGAATAATACATAATACAGATACACTCATAAACTGTATATGTGAACATTAGGATATAATTAAATTAAATGCTGATAAGTGAAAATATTACATCAATCAAAATACGTACATATAAACAACAAAAAATAAGAAGTAGGTTTTAAGTCAAATATTACATAATAAACCACAATACTAATACAATTATATATATATACAAAAATATGTAAGACATGTAATTTATTGTAAACATTACAAAAAACCAAAAATAAATAAATTCACTAAAAATACATTGTAAGCCCTACCATATACACAAAGCATATATATTTTTTGTTTTTTGTAATTTTTACATTAAATTACATGTCTTACATATTTTTGTATATATATATAATTGTATTAGTATTGTGGTTTATTATGTAATATTTGACTTAAAACCTACTTCTTATTCTTTGTTGTTTATATGTACGTATTTTGATTGATGTAATATTTTCACTTATCAGCATTTAATTTAATTATATCCTAATGTTCACATATACAGTTTATGAGTGTATCTGTATTATGTATTATTCTAAGTTATTCATATGTTATTTTGTTATCTCTTTATATATATATTCATGTTTTTCCCCCTTTAGTCACTATCCCCATTACAATCATTAAGTTACTGTTCTCCCATTGGTCGTTACATGTTTAGACGACCACCCCTACTAAGACTCTACCTATATATAGTTAAGAACCATGTTACCAATTAGTTATAAGTTTGTAACCGTCACTGATGATGATGACCTGGTCATCGAAACGCGTTTGAATTATTAAACGTTTTTTATGAGAAACTGTGTTCTGTTTTTATTTATATAATTTATTCTACTGTATTGTTACATCTGAGGTAAATTTATTTCAGCAGATTGCTGCAGTTATTGACAGGATTTATGTTTGTCAACTGTTTTTATGTAAACACATAATTTTATTTATTAATAGGTTATTTTTCTTGATATTTATAAAGAGTATTAAAAAAAAACAATCAATATGTGTAAGGTATATAATTCAGATATACCAACAAACAAAAAAAGCATTGTTTTGGCTTTTCAATTAGTCACCATTGAATACTGTTAGAATTAATATTACATCTGATATATTTTAAAATGAGTTATATTCCCAACCATTTGCATACTCGTTTTTTAAACCGTTTCAAAAATCTAGAGTTTAATGGTAACAAAGTTCAATTCGAGTTCATCACAAGAGCTTGGCCACCTGTTGCATTTAAGTACCTGGCGTGACACTATGGCACTTGACTGCTGTTACGAGTTTAGTTTATACACACTTAACATGCTGTACACAATCTGTTGCTATAAGTGGTTAAAGTGCTAATTTATGTTCAATCTGTGTATATGGAACGGGTTCTCACGACATTTTGTAAATATGAAATTTATTTATCCACTATAATAGTTACTGCTATGTGTGCAATTGATATACATATATTATAAATCAAATTAGGATGTTAGTATTAATACTATATTGATATTCACTATGTTTTGTAAATTAAACAAAAATGAATACGTTCTTGAAGTCAATATGTTTACTTTCATTTTAAATCATAAAGCATCAAGTTTTTTTTAAAAATACTAACATTTTATATAATAAATAACATATTATTTCAGTCCACTTATGATACACATATCAGATGACATTTGACTTTTGCTGCCACTACATTAATTAACAAACGTAAACCTTTTCCACATGGTGTCATTTCAATGATAGGCAGATTGTACACTTATATATTATGTTGTACACGTTTTTATTTATTGATATTCTGAGCAATAAAAATGTTAAATGCATTTAACATTATGTTGAAACTTTTATTATACTTCCTCTTTTACGAAAACAAAATAAAAAAATATATATAGATGTTAAGTATTATTTTCTATTACAGGTTTGAGGTTTTGAGGACATTTATATTACTTATTTCTTCAATAAGATAACGAAATGTGTATCCCGAAATAAAAGGGTTAAGGATTAGAGTTAATTATAAATAATATAAATCATATTATTACAATCTTTATGAAGCTTTTAAATAAATGCAATCCTCTTAAACAATTTGTCGTCAGCAACAAAATCTATTGTTCTTGTAAATGTATTAGTGTACAGTTTGGTTTGCTATTTCCATTTTAAAATTTACGTATGAGATGTACTTGTTCCACTTGACAGCAACATAATGTTGTTTTTCTGAAGCTTACGGTTATTGCAAACATAACTGCGTGACATAAGGTTTATATTTATGGTCTTTTAACAAAACATCCGAGGTTTTAAACCGCGGGATGTTTATATATTGTTTCCTTTATATGTAAGGTTGGTTATATATATAATATATATATATATAAAGATTTGGAGCAATTAATATAATTATTCATAAGTTATTTAAAAAGTCAAATTGTGTATGTATGATTAGGGGTGTCGGTTGTCAAGCCCAACCTTCTTTGAAAGTAATAAAGCATGTGTAAATAATTATTTTCTTTGAATAATATGTATACAGGGTGTCCCAGAACTCTCTGGACTCCTTTTGTGTATATGTTCCTGGGATCCAGACAAAGATATTTCACAATATAAACATGGGTCTACGGTGCTTATTTTTTCGTCTGTCTGTCTATATGAGTCTTTTACAAAATACTTAATATTTTTGGAAGTAGAAAAGATATTGAGCTCAAACTTTCTATACTTATTTTTTTAATAACTTTTTATCACTGTACGAGAAATTATAATATTATTTTCAATATTTTAAAAATGGCGGCCGTTTATAATTTTTAATGTCGAATATCTCAAAAACCTCTAACTTTACAATAAAATTACAAGAGAAAAAAAAAAGTTTACTTTTTTAATAGCAAACACAATGGTTTTTTTATTTTGTCTGTAGCTCAAAGGATAACAGTGATATTGACAAAAACAGGAAAAATATATTTCTTGGTAGTTGCAACAATACCCAGAATTACTCTAGAAACAAAATGATGCACAATGATTGAAGCAATTTCTAAGCTGATTCCACTAGCAAAAAATTATAAAAATGTTCATATGTTCATAGGACTGGAAATGCTTCGTTAGAGAGAGCTGGCGAAAGATTTCACCCGTGTTTCAGATTACTCACAGATCTCAAATCTTTAAAAATGAATTACTGAATTATAAAATATCCATCTTTTAAGTATAAATGTAACTGTAGCTTAATTAAGAAAATCGAATGAGAAATAACAACAATGTGACCATGATTACAAATAGAAGTATTAGCTGTTTATTAACACCGAATTTTTTGCCAGTGGAATCAGAACAGAAAGTGCTCGAATCATTGTGCAAATAACTAATAAGTTCATTCATTTAGCTCATTCTAATAAGTTCATTATAATAAGTTGTGCCGTTATTTAAGCAGCGCCCCACTAATTCAATTAGAAATACATTTCTCGTTTAACTGAAGTAAATCCCTGCTAAATAAACTGAACGCCAACGGCATCTAGCGGGTAGAGAACAAAACTCCAAACAGCTAACTATTAACATTGCACTGCGCATGCGTAGATAACGCCAAGTAATGCAAACATTCGTTCGTCTTTCTCTTTGAAATTAACCTTGAACTTGATAAGACCTTCAACGTCCGACATGAACTAAACTTCGAAAACCTCATGGCAAAGTAAACGTTTGTAAAATTCGAAGTGAAATGTAAACTAGTTCTTTAATCAAAAATAGTCGTTCACAAAGTGCGATAAATCAAAAACAGTAATGTCGCGAAAGTGAGTTACTTAGTAAAGTGGACGGTCAAATGTTCGTTACATCACAAAACATGTGAATACGTTTAAACGTTTTGACTACTGTTACCAGGTAAAGATTTAAACAAATTGTTAATTCTATTTCCATCTGAGTTGATATATTAATTTATACTGTTGTAAATTTTAACTATAACTATATATATGCAGTTAAAGAGTAATTTTGTTAATCTATAAGTAAATTTAACCTATACAGCCATTTCTTTTAACCTTATTATACAGCCTATAAGCCTTCAGCAAATTTCAGTTTAAAATATAGTAGCCTTTTGTGCTATATATAGGAGAAATATATTAGTAGAGTAATAGTCTCTGTTCAAAGTTTTCTGTGATTAATTTTATAAAACAATATATTACCATACAGTTTCAGGCAGCATTTTACTGTACAGTTTCTTGCATGAACATACATTCAGTTTCTTGCTTAATATTACAATTCTGTTTTGCACATGATTTTTGCACTTAACCTTTTGGTTCTGAAACTAAAATTATGTTGTATTTTGTTTCGTAGTGTACAACTGGTGCAACAATGACCAACAAAAAAACTGAATAAGCTTAACTTTTGAACATTTCTGTCTTTGAAAGAACTGTTAGTGTAAAACACCAACTTAGTGAAATGTCAGTGACTATTAATAAATAATATATATATATAATTCAAAATAGCAATTACCTGTGTCTTAAAATCAAATTAATAAAGGCTATTTTATAACAAGAAAAATACAAAATAATCTGATAAAGGCTGTATTTAAATTCCTTTTAATTAAATAATTTGGATGGGACAGCTAGCAAAATTTTTGAAACTGCAATCCCCAAGGGTTTCATTTAAAATTAATTTCTTTTTTCTTATGAGAGACGTCTCAGAAAATCATTAAACGCCATTATTTTTATTATTTAATTTGACTTAGTAATAAGGTTGGCCAACAAAATAAATGTTATTAATAAATCCATGGTAAAATGTATTCGACTTTGTAACCTTGTATTAACTAATTGTATTTTCTTTTTTTATTATAAATGGGAAGGGTTTTTCAAATTTTATTTTCAGGGAGGGATCTTTTAAACTTAATTAAAAACAATATTGTAAAGGTAAACATTTCTTAAATTTCTTTTATTTATAATTAAGGGCGTATCAATTTTAAACTTTCTTTAAGGGCATGTAAATTTTTATTAAGCATATCAATTTGCAAATAATTTAATAAACAAACTGTTTGTTATATGAATTGTATTTATTGTATTTCCTGTAAATAGCTAACTCAGGTTTTCCATATCAACTTTAAATAAGGTAAGGTTACAGATCTTTTGCTGTAGTTGGTAAAGTTTTAAATCTTATATAATTGTATGTACCATCTTAGTGTTCGCCTAGTACGCTTTCCAAATCGCCGTCATTATTCTTTAAAGGTGGTACATATTTTGGTAGCAGTAGCGGGTCGATTCTTAAATAGGCCTAACTTAAATAAATAATTCATCGGTTACACTCTTTGACACATGAAGTAAAGCTATAGGCTACATAAATAAAATTTCGAATATTCATTGACTTCAAGCGTAGCGCAGCGATATATACATATTTTTTTACTAAACGTCATCATTCACAAGCCGACATTCAGATATTGATGAATTTTTTTTAATTTTTTTATTTCTCTTTTCTTTACTGGTCATTGAGGATATATTCTGACAGTGTTAAAAACAAAAAAATAATAACAAATAAAACAAAAAATACAAAATTTAATAAAAACTTATAAAATATAAAACTTAATAAAAATTCAAAAAAATTAATACAATTTTCTCACTGTCTGGATCTGTCCTTGCTGCTCACCTACATTGTTTCATTCTTGTCTTTGCTTATGTTTTTTTATTTTTTTATTACATATATAAAACAACAGTAACAACAATTTAATAATATTGATTTTGTTTAAAGCATTTCAAACATAGTCAACTCGACCAAGTAAGGAAACACAAAAAAACCTTATAAAACATAAACAAAATTTTCCTTGCTCGTTCGACTTGACGTTTGAACCTAATCGCTTTTCTAAATTTCTCCTTGGGTGTTGCTGACATCAGTAAATAAAATGTCAGATTTAGTAAAGGTCGTAGATTACCTCAGAAAATCTGAGCTCGCATTTGAGGTGGTGATAAGGGGCGGCGATGTTGAGACAGTGAGGGCAATGAGAGTTACTTTAAGAAGTTTACTTCAGGCGGGGTCTGACCCACTGGAGGGGACCATCAATGAAGACAATCTCGCTCAACATTTGGAGTGGGCTCAGGATTTCTTTGAAGACCTGAATGACGAATTAGAAAGTTTAAATGCCACACAACTGACAAAATTAAAAAAATAGCAAATAAGGTTAACTCTTTTTGAGCAGAGACTGTCTTTTTTCTTGGCATCCGTCAATAGATTAAATATGCATACCACCGATTGTAATATGGAATGTAACCGTTTGATCGATAGCTTTCAAACAGTTAAGTTAAAATTTGAAAATTTAAAACAAGGTCAAACATTAAGTACAATTTCATGCCCAACACCTTCTTTCTCAGCGTTGCCCGAAGTCCAGTAAACCTCGGGGTTCGTTTCGGAACCAATGGCAAATCCAGAAAAGGACTTAAGTGTCACACCTGCACTTCCCATTTCAGTAAATGTAAAACAGCAGTGTAATTCTGCTGTTTTTTCATATAGCAAGTTAAAACATCCGGGGGAGAAATTAATATCAACGCTCCCCGTTACAGACGGTTTCGACATGGAAAAGTTAATTATAGTTATTAAAATTGCCTTAAGCATAATTAAAATTTACCCCAATTTAAGGGAAGATATTTTGTGTCTGTTAACGCCTTATGCGAAGGAGCCTTTAACCTCCTGTTTGACTAAACACCAGTCATTTCTGGATTTTCATAAGGAAGCGTTGCACATGTTTATTCCTGCTAAACGTCGAAACACTCTTGAGCAGGATCTCTTTTTTCGTCCCTAGGGGCAGAAGGAGACTCTGCACCAGTTTGTTTCCGACATAAAGGAAGCAGCGCAGGTGCTTCTTATTAACAAATCAGAGTTAGAAATAACCCAAATTATTGTGGACGCTCTCTCGCCGGAAGTCCGGAACTGCCTCATGTTTGCGAGCAAACCATTAAATTTAATTACTTGGACGCCCTCTGTGCCCAAGTTAATAATACTTTGTACGTCGACAAAGAAAGATTGTCAATGGAGAAACATTTTTCCAGGCCGGAACCTGAATTTAGACCTTTTAGGTCCCCAGTAGTGTGCTACCGATGTAACCAAAAAGGTCATACGGCGCCACAGTGTAGAAATATCTCTGTTCAAAGCCCAACTCAACCTTATAGGAGTTTCAATAGAAATCCAAAAAACGACTACAGGAGCGAGAAGTAGTTGGTGTCTCATTACATGTTCCTGTCCACAAAACCAACCGTCGCCATTTTCAGTATCACAGTTCTAATTCCAAAATAGGAACTCAGAGACAACTCTCAGAGTCTATATTCTTCTCGAAAAAAACATCGTCCAAATTTTGGCCACCCCAAACGCTTATTCAATAATTTTAAGTTGAGAATTCGTAAACCCCAGCCCTTTCACTTAAAGCCTACCTGTATTCTTTGTAAGCGTTTTGGCCTTTATATCTGGGAATGCCCTTCCTTTAATCTTGATAGGCGTCGAGATAAGGCTCCCAAGTTTTCTCCACCGGCAAATAATTCATGTACAGGAAAAACTTATAAAAATTTTAAATCTAAAGGGTTAACGAACAGAATTTTGCCCCTAGTTCAAGTTGCATTTAAGTCTTTAAAAATTAAGGCTCTGTTAGATTCTGGTTCAGTAAGAAGCATTTTGTCTGCTGAAATTTTTCAAAAGTTAGAATCCCTTAACTTAATCAAAAGTAAACTGGATATAAAATCGGATTGCCTCACTGCCAATGGAGAAAGGTTGGAAATAAATCTCGCCTGCACAGTACACTTAAAGATAGAACATTGCAGTTGGACCTTCCAATTCTTAGTGGCTCCTCAGCGATCATGTCCTATCATCATAGGGTCCGATTTCTTTATTAAGAGCAAACTAGTGTTGGATTTATTTAAAGGCACCTTCAGTTTTGGTTTTTGTAAGGCTAATTCATTTCCATTACTAAATTTTCGAAGAAAGGCACCTCCTGCTGTTAACCTGTCCTCTACTGCTCTGATAATCCACTTGGTCACCTGTATGACGCTTGTCAAAGGGTGATTTCTGGTTTGGCCAGAGAATTCTCCGATGTCCTCACTACGGAATTAGGCCTCACCGACCAAATTAAGTACCGTATTGAATTAAAAGACAATGTTCCGGTGAAAAGTCAACCATATCAATTGGCCCCTTCTAAAATGCAACCGCACCCCTTCCTAATCTTCACCAGTGCTTCAATTGGTTCGTGGGAGCCAAGTGCTTCACTGTGTTCGACGTGAATTCGGCCTACCATCAAATCCCACTCACCGAGGATTCCAAACACCTCACCAGTTTTTGTACCCCCTGGATGCTCTACCAGTTTACACTAGTCCCTTTTGGACTCTGTAAAGGTGCTCAAGTTTTGACTCGCCTTCTAGACCAAGTTTTCTCTGATATCAAGTTCAAGTTCGTTTTAAATTACCTGGATGACTTAGTCATCTACTCAGAAACTTGGGAAGAGCATGTGAAACATCTGCGCGAAGTCCTATCTCGATTGCGAAAGGCGAAACTTACGGTTAATCCCGATAAGGTTCATTTTGCCGTGAAAGAGATAAGTTTTCTTGATCATCTCGTTTCAGCCAGAAGCGTGCAAATTGACCCAGATAGAACCAAGGCCATCAGAAATTTTCACAAGCCCACCAATCCAAAAGCAGTGTCACGCTTTATTGGTATGGTTAATTTTTTTTCTAAGTTTATTCCTAACTTCGCCGAACACACCGCTCCTTTAAATTTGCTCAGGCGAAAAGGACAAAAGTTCGTTTGGAACGACGAGCAACAACTCGATTTTAAACATTTGCGTAATGCCATCGCTCAACCTCCTGTACTTCGAATGGCAAATTTCGACAAACCTTTTGTCCTGCAAACGGACGCAAGTTCGGTTGCTTTGGGAGCAGTCCAACTCCAGGAAATTGACGGTTCACGTCAACCTATTGCCTATGCTTACCGCACGTTAACACCTGCGGAAAGAAAAGCCTCTTTTGCGTACGAGTCGAATGTCTGGCCGTGGTCTTTGGAGTAGAGAAATTCAGACAATATCTCGAACACCGGGAGTTTCTCTTAGAAACAGATAACCAAGCGCTTTCCTGGCTACTCGCCCGTCCCAGACAATTAGGCAAGATGGGACGCTGGATTGCTAAGTTAACCTCCCTTAAGTTTCAAGTGGCACACATCAGGGGCACCCAAAACGTCATCGCAGATTCTCTTTCCCGGATGTTTGAATTGGAAATGCAACCGGAATAACCCTCGTCATCGGAGAGCCCAATTATTTGTAATAGCCTTTTAATCAATTTCCCACTAGCGTTTCAAGACATCGGTGTTCATCAGCGAGCCGATGATCTTTTAAGTCAAATAATTTCAGAACTAGAAGCTGGTGCATCTTTTAGCCGTTATTGTCTCAGTACAGGGACCCTTTGCCTCAAGAATCATAGAGGTACCCCTATCAAAGTTTACGTACCCAGATCACTGATAGACCTTGTTATCAATTACTACCATGTTTCCCCTGTAGGAGGTTATTTAGGAATTCTCAAAACTAAATTCAAAGTGAGCGAAAAAAATGTTTGGCCTTCGCTCGCGCGAGATGTCGTCCGAAAGGTTAAAAGTTGTAATACCTGTGCCGTGAGCAAGCCCGCTCAAAAAAGCAGATTAGGCTATTTGTCGTCGATAGTCCCTACCCGACCCATGGAGAAAATCCACATAGACTACGTTGGTAAATTACCACGTACCGCAATAGGCAATACCATGATCCTGGTCGCAGTAGACCAGTTCTCCAAGTTCACCTGGCTTTGCCCTGTCAGAGGAGCCGCTACTTTCAACACCATGAGAGCACTTAACCAAAACATATTTCAACACTTTGGATTTCCCTAGATCATTATCTCTGACAACGCCACTTACTTCACTTCACATTCGTTCCGCAACTTTGGTTTCTCTCGTGGAATCAAACATGCAACCTTGTCACCTTATCACCCTCAACCTAATAACGCGGAACGTTTCAGTGTTACATGTAATTTCAGTGTTTTCTGTAAAATTTTGGGGATTGTTGTTTTTGTAATAACTAACTCTAAGCTTCGTCCGTTTATAGACTTCTTAGGGCTTATGATTGCAGATTGTCTAATTAGTTTAAACATTTCGTCTGATAAACTTCGTTTACCAGTTGATTTCTGCTTTTGAACTTATCCAGTTTTTTATAATTGTTTTAACCAACATCTGTTATTTTCATGTGGTGGATATATTCAGTATTCGCGTCGAAATGTACGTTGAACTGAAACAAAACTTTTTAAAAGTATAAATATATTTAGCTACAAAACACAATTGCATTTAACAACTATTAAAAGTTAAAATTCAAACAACTATTTTTAATTCATACTAATTGTTACTAACATGTAACTATAAAATACATTATTTTCAAACAATTACCTGTAGTAGAAACTAAAAACTCGTTATAGGCTTTGTTTTTATATACTTTGAAGTTGCTTTTATTTTTAAAATGTAATTAAACTTTGAGTGTGGTGAGCTTTTGCATTATTGAATGAGGAAAACAATCGCAAACTTTGATTTTGAGTTAAATCAAAGAACAAATTTAGTAAAAACAAATTACAAAACTTAATAATATCCACATACGGACTATTCTACCCTTTAAAATTATATTTAGAATAATTTTCTGATTCTTATTTCTGCAGTAAGCTTGTTTCGTGTTTAACATTGTTCTTGTGGGAATGAAAATGCAAGCAGGTGGCTGGGTCTACCGAACCTTAATTTGAACAAAATATTTTACAAACCAACCTATTGTTAATAATAAATAAGTCAAATTATTAATATTATATTTTAGCTATGCAAATTGTCTCGTGTTTCGATGACCAATACATAAATAATTAAAAATGTATTCATAGCCCTTCATTAGTTCCAACAGAAACTGACTCATTCTTGGTTGTTTGCAAATCTGAAAATGTGTATATCAATTACCGTTATTTACTAGGTGTTCCGCGGAATTACAAACTCCGTCACCTGGCTTACCACGGACCTTTATCAACACAGAATAGTTTGTAGATCCCGTTTGATGTGTTGAGTCCAGCTTTTTATTAGTAGGTATGTTCAATGACTCAAGTTTGTTGGAAGTTTCGAACGAGGTCACCACATAATTTTGTTTAAATCTCGTTGCCTGGCATTGCTCAGAAGGGTGCCATATTTAACAGAGATCTAAGACGTTTAAATATGTATAGTACCTGGTCAATAAATGAATATAATATATTGTTTAAATAGTGCTACATACTTCCAATACTTGGGGTAGCCTTAAAGGGTTTAAAATGCAACTAGTTCTATTAAAAAAGAAAAAGTTCCTGAGGCTGAAAACAATAACCTAGAGGTGGAAGTCAAACTTGTGATCAACAACAAAAGGGTTAGAAGACTCCATGAATAATTCCAGTTCAAAAGACTTCAAAAATATTGAACAGGAATTACAAAATAAATATAATTTGTAGTATATACATTTGCAATTTTTTTAAATGTCGTTTATATACATTAAAGAACATGATAATACATTATTTTAAATATTGACATACTTTTCGCTTCTGTTTCATTTGCTGCGTCATACCAAAGGCAAAGTAACCACAACAAATTGTGTTGGAGAATCTTCTATATATATAAAAGGCAAAGCCCTCACTCACTCATCATCACTAATTCTCCCACTTCCCATGAAACTAGAGAGATGAAATTTGGCATGTGTATACTTTTTGATGTAAATAGGAAAACTAAAGAAATTTCATTTTCATATTCAAAATTTTTAGGGGTAGTTTTGGGGGTTTAGGGGTAGTTTTGACTGACCACAGTTTCTCAAAAACCATACCACCTAAGGACTTTAAATTTGGTACAAATATTGCTCTTAGCCACTAGAGGCACACGAAGAACGGATTTTAAAATATTTGGCCTGTAAGGGTTGTAACAACCCCTAAATCAATAAATATTGTTTGTTATACATCTAAAAACCTTATCTCCTAGGAACGTGCAATTTGGTACACATATTGCTTATAAGCACTAGAGACACAATAAGAACGGATTTTAAAATATTTGGCCTGTAAGGGTTGTAACAACCCCTAAATCAATAAATATTGTTTGTTATATATCTCAAAAACCTTACCTCCTAGGAACGTGCAATTTGGTACACATTGTGCTTATAGGCACTAGAGGTACAATAACAACGGATTTTAAAATATTTGGCCTGTAAGGGTTGTAACAACCCCTAAATCAATA
>JAGFPH010002188.1:93824-117241 GCA_018207615.1 Philaenus spumarius
GATCAAAACTAACCCGATCTATGCATTTGCATATTAAAGACGTATCTAGGTGATCTGTAAACAACCAGCTAAGACTGTGATTTACCAGTCTGTAGATTTAGTGGTTGAAAAAGAAGACGCTCTTTACTCTGAATTTTTTATTGATTTAATTTAAATTAATTCTATTAAAAAAGAAAAAGTTCCTGAGGCTGAAAACAATAACCTAGAGGTGGAAGTCAAACTTGTGATCAACAACAAAAGGGTTAGAAGACTCCATGAATAATTCCAGTTCAAAAGACTTCAAAAATATTGAACAGGAATTACAAATAAATATAATTTATTAAAGAACATGATAATACATTATTTTAAATATTGACATACTTTTCGCTTCTGTTTCATTTGCTGCGTCATACCAAAGGCAAAGTAACCACAACAAATTGTGTAGGAGAATATTGAATAAAACAATAAATTGTACTGTAGCTGTGTATCTAGTGCCGTTTTCCCATATTCCTTTCTTTTTTTTTATAGTTTAATAAAGTATCATACATGTTTTAAACAAACAAATGTAATTTAGTTTAAATAAGATGATTTAATATACTAAAAATAAAAAAGGAAAGAGTTGGCCAAATTGTGTTCTTAAATTTTAGCCTATAGTTCAAATTCCGCTCAACCTAACAACTAATTTTGTAGTTTAGCAATAGTTTAAACCTTGAGTCAAATGCTCCCATATATGCTTGTAATAGTTTTGGATAAATGTGCTAGCAACGTCTGTCAATATTTAAAAAAATGAGCACTGTTTCGCTTTTTGTCTTCACTAGGAAGGATTTTAAACAAGACGAAAACTCTCGTTACCCCTAGTAAAACTCCTTTAAAAGCAAGTATACTTACGTACGTCCGTGAATAACAATATAATATAAAAGCTGATTTCACCCATCATCTGTAATACTTAAACAAACCTATCGTAGATCATACGTTAGGGTTGAGCTTACAACTTCAAGCAATAATAGCATTTCTTGTGATGTTGATTTTTTTTAATATGAGTTATATAACTAATGTAATCTATAGTACGTTATAAGATTTGCCTTAATGTTATAAAATGAACAACATTTTATCAATAAAATATTTATTTACACAATTTTATAGAATTAAACCAATTCGTTTTAATTCGGAAACATTCGTATAACTTCGTATAACGTATACCAATATTAATTTCTTCATTATCATATTAATTACTTATAAATCACTTGATATAAAAATATGAAATAAAAAGTTATTAAAAGATATTATTTTAAAATTTATTTTGAAATAAAATAATGCATATAAATAGAAAAGTTTAACAAATAGGCTTACATTTTAATAAAATCACCCTCCTCGCTTTACTTGCCAATCCCCGCGGTTACATATGGTGATGAAAATGTAAACATATTATTATATAATGTGCTGTTTTTACGTAAATGATTAGTGATTAGGACAAAAACTTTTGGATATAAATTGGGTGGTGGGGCGATTTATTTGTGAAATGTACTAAACATTTGTACTATCCCCACTATTTGTCCACAAAATGCATAATTTTGTTAATATTTATTATTTTTTGCAATTTTTTAATAGTATTTTTTAGGGAAGTAGATATTTATTAGAGAGATAATTGAATCTAATTAGAATATCATTTGTAAGAATGAGATCGAAATAGACACTCAATATCCCCCAACATTTGTCCACAAAATCTCTAATTTTGTCCATATTTTTTAAAAGTTTTAGAGGAATTTTAAGTATGTATGGAATAACAAGTATCCCACAATATTCTCTGAACAGTCCTCTACATGTTACTGAAAGTTTCGTCAAAATCGAGGTTATCCCGGACAAACAAACATACAGACAGGCAGACTGACATACAGACAGACAGACAAAAATTTATAAATGTTTGTTTAGGTTTAGGTAATGTTTGATTAACCATACAAGCTTAAAAAAAGCTTATATTTTGAAATCACAGACAGACACTTAAATTTTATTATAGGCCTATGCATAGATATATTAATTATCCTTATAATTATACACATTTTTAACGAGTTAAACATCCCTTCAGCTTAGTTAGGTAGGACTACTTCAAGTTTATTGTTTTTTAAAATATTATTTGCATAAAAAGTAATACAAGCAATGTCCCAAAAATATTAAAATCCATTAATTAAAATAAACGAAGTACTATAACTATACTATAAAGTACCAAACTACTATACACCTGTATAATGTCTACCCCCAAATGTTTTACCAATTTTTAATATATATATATATATATATAACGGCAAATAATAAAATTTTACTGAACTTTCAACGACATTTTTACAGAAAAGTAGTAAAATGTATCTAGACTTGTGTCTCTAATTAGTTTGTCTACATTTTTATAAACATAAATTACACTTTTTATTTTTATATTAAATACAGCTTTAACAACTCCATCCTCTTTTTTAAAAACACTATTTTTATTCCGAAATTTTACATATTTATAAAACAAACAGGAAACAGCATATTATGTCTCCAGCTGAAGATTTTTAGATTTGTAAAAAAGGATATTAAATATTTTTTAAATCAGTTCTGTAAACCAATGGACACAAAGCAGTTGGTTTAGGTTGCCGGATTTATTATTCAGTAGTAATCGTGTTGTATTAGCGTCAATGTATAATACTAACTATGAGAGCAGGTATTTTAAACAGGATAAATACCTGTTAACATTGTGTCATATTGCACGTTAAATGTATATAAATTAAGTTTATGTTACTATTATCATAGAATTTGTATTGCTTCATATACTACTATTCATACATACAATTAATTATGTAATAACAATAAGCCATTGTATAATGTCAAAGTTCTCATTTTTAGATTTGTTAATATATTTTAAATGTAACTAACTTTTTATAACGTTTATTTTTAACTTGTTTATTTTTTTTTTTATAGTGGAAACTTGAGTGGATACAGTAGCCACACGGTTATACATTGACAAAACATTTTTTATAAATTTTATTTTCACCGGATAATAATGAAGCATACTACATAATATAGAAATACTTAAACCTATTCAAAAATTCTTATATTTAAATATAAACATAATGTTTGTAATACAATTTGAAAGAATAAATCAAAATACTGACAGAATTTACTTTTGTTGAAACAACTTAGCTTTACATAAAGTTAATGCAAACCTTCCTCTGAAGATTAATGTACAGACATTATATCTTTAACTTGAAGTATTAAACATAATTCTCTTTGAAACTCTCAGTCTTATACAACTTTGTATTATTACATTTCTTTGAAAGCTTTTCGACTTGTATTTTATCACAAATATTACATAAACGAGAATGTTCTAAATAAGAAGATTTAAAATAAAGCGATCAGAAGTAATATTATTATAATACGAATTACATATGTTTATATTAAACAAATAATATATTATCCTTATAATAAATTGGAGAACATTTAAAAAAGTTATTATAAAGTTATATATAAAAGGTTTGTGTTTATATAGGAGAGCTATATTATAACGTGCAACAAACTATAGCATATTGAAATTATTGGCAATGACGGTAGAAATCAGAAAATCATCTAATCATAATGCTTGATCTTATACGAATTCCTTTTATTGCAGGTAAACTATTAGTTGATTCGTTAGGCAATTTGATTTGAAATATTCTATTAATTTTAAACTAATAGAAACGTAATTATTTTTAAGAATTGTAATAGGATTTTAATTAATATAAATAATAATATTTCTAAAAAATTACGCATAATAATAAGTAAGTCTTATATACTTCGATAATTGTATTTTAATAATACATCTGATTGTAACTTACAATTTTACTCATTGTTTACCCTGACATACTGATTCTCTTTTCATTTTTTATTACTAAAGAACTATTCGATTATGTCCATTTTACTACATATTTGATTCGAAAAAATAGTGTAATATTCATACTATATAGTATATAGTATTGTAGTATATAGGTATTTTAGTATATAAACAATTTATGTGGACTATGGTTTCAGTATTTTTCAAAACGTTTCGAAAATATAAAAAATATAAAATTGGTTAAACGGAAACAAATAAATAAATATTATGAAACGAAAATTGAAATATACAAGTAATTATTCAATATAATATTTATAATATATTCAACACAATTGATATTCTGTTTTATTGAGGTTCAAATATGTATTCACAACTTTACTAATAATGTGGATACATATACATTTTGATTATTCATTATTTAGTCATTAGACAATCACAAAACATACAAAACTGTATTTAAACTTGACGTAAACCTATATAGGTAAAGTTACAAACATACACTTAATACATTTTAAATAAAAGGAAAATTAGGTAACTCGGAAGAAAATCCGTTCATAGGAACCGAAATATTGCTTCCACTGTTGTCTCAAAAACAAAAAATTACACGTACTACAGCTGTACGTAATAAAGGGAAACAATTATTTAAGTTTTGATCTAAACAATGTACTTTGACATATCTAGTGAAAAACACAAAATAATATATTCGTGAAGAGATTTAAGAGACAATTTTAAGTTTATAAAATTATTTTTTAGTATTAAGCAGACTAACTAATCGTTTATTTTATATAAGAGGGAAACTTGAGAGGTTATCACCGCCTCTTCCTAACCATTCTGAAACCTCATTAGTGATCCTATCGCCTTCACACGAGTTCTAGTATGTATGCGCTATAGTTAGTTTCAATAAAACAATAAGTAATAATAATTGTAAATGAATTAATTATGATAACGGAAAATTAGATTTAATCAAAGTACTATTCAACAGAAAATAACCTTAGTAACTCATTATCAGGGTTTCAGTAGGTCATAAATCACTTAAAATATATAATTGTCTAAGAAGACTCAACCAAGTTTTCTTTAGACCTTCTTGTATAACAATGCAGTTAAGGAAACCTGAACCTTACTCAGATTACTTCTTTGAATAATTTTTATATGACATAAACTGAAATTTAACTGCTGTTGTACATAAAATGTATACAAATTAATCCAAGTTTAAGAGAGATTGGATTTGTAATTTCAAGTGTGAATAAGTTAAATTAAATTTACTACAGCAAATTTTATAATAATTACATAGAACCATATATTAGACATGATAATTTGTGATCGATAAACAAATATATAATAATGACAAAAACAATCTGGGGATCAAAACTTATAACAACCAAAGAAAAAAAATTATGAAAGAAATAAATCTAAATAAATGTGAACTTATATCAACAGGTAAACCTACCTATTGGCCTCCTGATAAAATACCTGATTTAATACATTTAAAGAACATGCCAATATAGAAGACAACGTAGAGCTTAATTGGGATGATACACCAATTATCTTATTTCTAAGTAAATGTGTTATTCAGAAACCATGTAACCCTATGATGGTGAATAAGTATACTTACTGAAAGATCTTCAGGATGACATTTAAAGAAACTGATGGTGCCACCACAGACAGATGAACAACTTGATTTCAAGGTTGAAAAGTTCGTTAATGATATTCACAAATCAGCACGTGAAAACATCACTGAAATCAAGGTTTGATTTAAAGGTAACAGTTATAATAGATATATTCTGGAATTAGTTAAAGAAAAAATTTCCCGGAAAACCACCTCACGAAACAACATCATTTAGGCCGATATCTCTTTTGAAAATTATGTTAACAATGCTTCGAAAAATGTTGTTAAAAAGATTAAAACTCAGCCGAGATCATACATTTTTTTATTACAACATTCTACGATTGATCTGGTTCATTAATTACAAATGTAATTAAAATCTTTAATAAAAAAAAAGTTTGCTACTCTTAGACATTTCCCAGGCCTTCGACAAAGTTTGACACGAATGACTGAATTACAAGCTCAAGCTACTTCTTTTTGTTGAATATTTAAATTACTGGAGTCCTACTTCTCAGATAGATATAAAGAAGATGCCTATTCTGATTTGAAGAAAATTCAAGAAGTGGTGATACAGGGCAGTGTTTTGGGAAAAACCCCTATATCCTCTGTGTAATATTAATTTACCAAGATTTGAACAATATTATGTTGCTAATTTTAGCTGACGATACATCTATTTTAACTGTTGGTGACAATAACATCAAGTCCACCAGAATACTAAAAACAGCTATAGAAGACATACAAAGCTGGGATAAGTAGTGGCTTATAAAACTTAATGAGGGCGAAACTGTGCATGTTGATTTCACCAATAGGCATATCGGTCACAGACTGGTCTTTGTTACTCATCACGTGGTTCCATATGAGAGTACAGCCAAATATTTGGGCAGACGTTTGATGTCAAACTTATGTGGAAACCTCATGTAAAGAAAACACATGATGAGTCAAAACTAAAATACAGCAAGATGTATTGGTTATTAGGTATTTTTTCTGCAATATCATTGTACATGTACACCAAGCTATTGCTATATCAACAAGTTCTTAAACCAGTATGGACTTACGGTATGCAACTTTACTGTGGGGTTGAGCAAGTCAAAGTTATAGCAATATCATTCAACTGTATCAAAATAAAGTGCTTCGTGGTATCTTTGATACTATTTGGTTCGTTCGATATGACAACTTGCGTAAAGACCTTGAGGTTCTGACTGTTGAATAGTCCTATTTGATGCAAGTTAAATATAATACTTCTAAATAATGGTAGTTAAATTTTAACAAACTATTTGGTGCACATAGCATTTTATTTGTGTTTTTTTCATATACGGTAATGACATTGATATGCATATGTAAAACAATTTAAATAAGTAAATTAAAAATAAAACAAAATTTAAAATTTTTGAAGACTCGTCTATTATTGAAACAACAAGCAGGAAAATAATCAACAAATACAAAATCTGAATGAGGCAAATAGAAACATTTTTGGCGTTGTCTTTTTAACAGTTTGAACACATATTCAGAAAATTATATGTACAGAAACAACATACAATTTCCTACGGAACGATCAATAAATTAAATTTATAAGTTATTATTTTGAAAATTTCAGTGTTACATTTGGAAAAGGTATGTATAGTTTTTTATTTATACAATAAAAATGTAGAAACTAAAACTAGATTTTATTTAAATGTTTTTATGATTAATATTTAGGATCAATAACTCCTAATTTCGGCAACAAATATATTACAATTATAAATACAATTTTATAGTCAATAACACCTTTCGTTTCTTACAATTGTTTTCCATTTTGATTTATTATCATGAGACATAATAAGTATTATAACAAAAATAAATATAAATTACTTATTTTATTATTCAAACATACATTTTTTTATAATAAGGTATTGTCAATTTTGAAATGAAACCAATAAAATTTAAGTTGAAATATTAATTAAAAGTAATGTACTTCCACAAATTTGCTAGTTTTAGAAATAAAAAAAACCTAATAAATATTCTAATTCTGTGTACGATGGTAATGGTTAGCCTTTTATTCTTTTCTCAGTTTTGATTGTAATTTACACTATAACAAAAACTTGAAATACCTAATACTACTATGTGGCCTTATTACTATCCACATCTTTAACATTGCCACTGTCTTGATGTTAAACCACCTAAAAAAATATGTTTGCAAGGTTTTTAGTATTTTAATGATAATATTACGACAAAACGCTGTATATATAATAACTACTTGCCTCCAAATACATTAATGGACGTCCCGGTTACAGATAAAATTTTGTCAGAAACCAGGAATGCTGCAACTTTGGCTACTTCTGAAAATATAAAATCAGTTGAAATGAATTTTATTGATTAGATCAGTCGAAAAAATAAACTATTATTTAAAATTTATTGAAATTTGTTTTTGAATATAAAGTTAGAATAATTTTAAAATTGTTTCAGCGTATTAAAAGTTTATACTAAATTACTAAATTTACTAAATTTGATGATTATCACCAACTACGATGCGTAAAATGTAAATATTAAATTACTTTTACATGAAACTAATTTCGGCGACGTTTCTCTAAGATCAGGTATTTTTAATAATGTTGTCATAACTATTTTAAAATATTTCATGCGTATAGAACTATTTCCATTAATGCAATCGAATCGTGTTTAATTAAGTGGAATGTACCATTACTAGAACTCCGTCAGCTCCTCGGAATACATGTATAACTATATTTTATTTTTATTGCTTGGATGTTGCTTGGAGAAGATGCATTGAAAAATATCTTACTGATTTATATAAATTGTAAAAAATCTAATAAATTTATTAGAGAGACGTTGAATGGATAATTTGTTTCTCAACAGAGTTTGGACATAAAATATGTGCAAAATAAAAATACAAAATACGTTTTTGTAAATCATGTTCTTACATTTTTCTTTTCTTTTTAATAAACTAAAAATATTAACTATGCTTCGAGTAAATCTACTGTACAAGACATAAGTATTTTTTTAGCAACATTTAATAAATGTTTATATATTTTTTTAAGAATGTTTGCATGTTAAAATAAATATATACATATTTTAATAGTAATATATTTAAAGGTTTAAATATCTCCTTCTACTATAGGCTATGTAAATAAATATTCATGAGAACGTCGATTTAAAGTATCCGGTGAATATTGAATTTGATATGAATAAATTGAATAATGATACTATTTACAATTCAGTAATATGAAATTTTACCTTCAGGTTGATCGGGACGTTTCAGATCTGTTTGCAAACAAAATTGTTGTCGGTATTCTGCAGTAGTACCCCTTAATGACATTGTCGTCTCGATCAGGCCTGGATGAATGACATTGCAGCGAATTCCATGCCTAGTTGAAATACGGTTTTAGAATATTATTGTTAGTTTTATAATGAATGATAAATTAATTTCTACATTTTACTTCTTTTTCTTTAAGAGACTTGTTTTGTTCTTCTTTATAATTTGAAGCGCTTCTTCATATTATTGAAACTGCCCTTGTTTAATTTGACCTTTTCAGAATATTAATAACTTAAAACTGCATTAAAAACCAGTAAATCAGAAGTCACGTGAAAGACATAATTAAGATACAGTACTTCATTACCTGCAGTTAGTGATCTGGACAGTGACAAATGACTGTATTAATTAAATATATTTTAGAAAATGTATACCTTCGAAAAATATTAACTTTTGTAAATAGTATACAATAAAACCACTCACTACTGTTATACTTTTATATTTCTAATAATTTATTAGGACAAAATGTTGAACACAATTTATTATTCAGCAGTTTATAATTAATTGCTCAGTAGACTACCATGCAGGCAAATTTAAATTTTGTTTAGTAAATAGAATGTCTATGTATATTTTTTACTTTAATTGTAGAGCAAAAGTAACTTACTGTCCCATTTCTTTTGACACAGATATCGTAAGAGAATGTATAGCAGCTTTGCTCGCAGCATAGACTGCGTAGTCTGGCGACGCTATAATATTTTGCGTAACGCTACCAATGTTCACTATAGACCCAGTGAGTTTATACTTAATCATTTCCTTACAAACAGTTTGGATGACGTTAAGTGTTCCCTGTAATACAAACATATATTTCTTAGAAACTACAATTATTCTAGCATTATTATTCATTTATCTTATTTATTATCTGAATTCTTTACTTACAGGTATACGGAAATTGCATTTGAATTTTGCGAATATTCTTTAATTGCATTTATGAATTAATGTTAATATAACCAATAACATACAAACCTTGAGATTGATGTTAATTGTCCTATCCAAATCTTCGGAATTTATTTCTAATAGTTTTTTCGGTTCGAAAATTCCGGCACAGTTTACAACAAGAGTGGGCGGAGTCTTGTACCGACCAATTATATCCACTAAAGCTGACTCTATTTTCATTTTGTCACTTACGTCCAGTATATGATATGAATGGTTATGTACTCCTGAAAGTATTTTAAACATATTGTTATAATTTTTTAATTTTAATAGTAACATAATTGTTTATTACACCTATGTTTCCAATGGGAGTATCGTCATTTTTATAACATGTTTCGTAAAATACGTAAATGTAGATTTAAAAGTTTACATATTTTAATGAGCCCACATTGGTATACAGCTATTATATATTTGGTTTTGTTCTACTCTTATAGCCCTTGTTTTCAGAAAATGTTCTAACTCACGGTTATCCCTCTAGAATCATTTTGAGCAACACAACAATGTTTGCCCAGGAGAGCTGTGTAATTAATTTCGACGATTAGTAAATAACTACTTAGAAATATGTGTGTTCGATCTTTGAATATTTATAACTCTTAAAACTAGACTAACCTAATACGCAAAATGCAAATTTAAATCGTATTACTAATCTGATGTAAATAAATGTTATGCATGTAATATATATATCATGTAGAAATTGTATATTTAAACATATGTTAATCCTGTTGTAAATACAAATTATTTGATATAGTACATACTAATTTTATATTTAAAAAATATGACAAACCTGTTTAAAATAAATATGTAATATATTTCAATTATGCTTATATTTTAACTTACAAATTAAGAGCTTTAATGTAAACTTTATTTAAAATACATCCTTATTTCTTTCAAATTCTTACAAGAATCCACGATACTTAAATTAAAGCTTCTTTATCCTCTCTAGAATGGCCATAGGTATTTACATTACTTTTCAAGAATAGTAGGATTTGCCTTATACGTTTTAGGATGAATATGTAATTATTTATCTGAAACTAATAGATATAATACGTTTACATCATTTACAAAAAAATATGTGTATGAAGAAGTAGGCTCAAAAAACACACATCTTTTTAAGAAACATCTGCGAAAAGTCTAAATATCTGTTCTTCTGAAAAGTCCAGATTTATTTAAACAAGCTATTTTATATAAATATAGAGACTGACAAAAGTCTACAGATGTTTTAAGCATTGCTATGTAAATTAGTTTAGACGAAAGATTATTAAAGGCAAAACTTATTAAACTACATTATTATTTTATTGTTTGCGCTTTAAACTTTAAATTATTATTTAAAATGCGTATCCTTTTAGTTTTGTTTAGTTTAAATAATTTCAATAAAATAAATTAAACTGTTATAGAAATCGTAATTGATGATTTACACAAATTAAAGCGAAATTTATTGATATTTTTCTCCTCCTTACAAACTATGAGCGTCATGGTTACTTTAACTTTATTTCACATTAAAAAAAACTAAAACTGAAATAGGTAGCAACAACAGGATTGAATAAGACACTTTAAACCTAATATAAAAACGAACATAATTTCTTCTTTTATTCGTACTACAAATAACAATTCAAGTAATGACAAGAAATTATGAATATAATCAACTTTATCTAAAAAATATCATATATAATATATACGTCGAAAAAAAAAAAAACATTAATGTATCCATATTATGTTTTAGATACGTAGATAGATATGTATTACTGTATTTAGGTTAATCCTGAATTTATTAATAAATAATTTTAACTTTTCATTAAAGCTATACTACATATTTAGTTATAATGATTAGTGTATTCGAAAAACATACCTGGCAGATAGTGTAGTGTTTCCTTTGCCATGTCTTCGTTGATATCTACAATGACTACATTAGCTCCTTCTCTTGCTAGAACCTGACACGTTGCTCGACCTATGCCACTTCCTCCACCTTAGACAAGATAAATACAGTTATTTAGTTATGTATCAAAAATAAAACAGTAGTAAATATTAGTCACATGTTGAAACCACTGTGTAGTTAAAAAAAATATGTATTTAATAAATACATTTTCCATAATTTAATTAAGCAAGTGGATATTGCTATTTATTTTAATTTTTAAATAAGAATAGTGTTTCATAATACATCCAAAGAATATTCACCTCTGCAATAATAGACAGATTGTTTCTTTTTATTATTATTATTATTAGGTGGTTTTCATTACTTCATTTTTTCAATAGGAAACTCTTTTCAATTATTGTTGCGAACCCTTAAGAATGTTTAGTTTACATCAACTAAATATTAATTTGATATATTATAATGACATTAAAGCCTAAAGTTGTGTGCAATTTGTAGGATTTTCGAATTTTATTAAATACATGTTTTTAATAATTAAAAGATTTCTTATATACAATTAATTATTTCTGTACTATCAATAATAAGAAATTTTTGTAAATTAATAGGCCCACATTATGTTACTATATGGAATATCAACAATATGGTCGTGGAATTCTTTTAGCGAGCCTATAAATCAATTTCTGAATTTCAACCATCAGAAATATTAAATATAATATTTATGAATATAATCATTCTTTTAGTATATTATCTTGATATGTGTTAGTAATGTTTGGTAACAGTTTTATTTTCAATAATAGTAAACAAAACCAATATGTTTGCGTTTAGGGCCACCATCTTAATAGTTGGACATCAAGTGAAAGTCCATAAACTGATTCGTTTGCTTGATGTAAGTACCGCACTGGTTATCTGTAATACCCTGTGTTCTAATAAAGTTGTAAATGGAATATAATTGATGAAATAAATGTGTTGTTATTACAAGAATACTGCTTCAATATTGAATACTTACTATATCTTAATAAGCTGAATTATATTAAAATAGTATGAACAAAATAATATTTAAACAAAATAAATTAATGGATAATAATTAATCAGTCTAAAAAACAATAAATATGAAACTAATACAAATTTTTTAAAGTGGAAAGTAAGAACATTATGGTTATATAAATATACTATCTGGCCCGATACGGCTTTCCACGGATAGACAAATCAAAGTTAAATGTATTTTAGAAGAAAAAAAAACATATATCAATCAATAAATATATTACACTATGTATTTACTTTGACCCCCCAAGCCCCCTAGAATTTCGATTTTTTTTAAAACCTTCCATAACGAGCACCTAGAACCCTAGAAGAAGCTACATAACAAATTTCATTTTAGTCCATTGAATTGTTTTTTTAGAAACATTGACCCCTACCCCATCCCTCTTAAAAATTCGAATTTGTTGAAAAAATTATTTAGCGAGCACCTATGGCAATACAGGAAGCTACATATCAAATTGCATTCCAATACGTTCAGTAGTTTTGAGAAATCGTGATTTAGTAACGTTGACCCATAAAACCCCCTAAAATTTCGAATTTCTTTAAAACCTTTCTTAGCGAGCACCCACGCCCCTAGAGGAAGCTGCATATCAAATTTCATTGCAATCCTTTCGTTAGTTTTTGAGATTTCGTGATGAGTAGTGAGTGAGTGGTATTTGGATTTTATGTACATAGATTACATTCATTAGCACCAAAAACATGATAAGCAAAACAACCTGTCCTAAAATTTGTAAAGAGTTAAGAGATTGTCTATAATATGTTATTATTTACCTGTAACAAAAGCTACATTCCCTGAGAACATCTTCACTACTCACGGCTATTTAAGAACTGCTCTAACATACAATTCCTTCTTCTCCTTTATATATCTCTCCTTATCGACATACTAAGTGAATGCATAACGTATTTTTTGACTTAGATAAACCAAGTACAAATTACAATATCACAGTTATTGGATTGCACAATATAAGATTTCCAAGGGAACTAAATCACGTGTGCAATAAACTGCTACAACGCCTTCTTTATACAAACATTTGTTTAAGACTTTCACAGTTTAATGATAACAACAAATCTCACGTAAACAATTAATGACTTAATGAAGTTAAAAATAGCACATCACGAACAATTACTAAATCATCACTTACATGTCGAGGCCTTCAAGCTACTCAACAAAGATGCCTTAGTCAGAAGGTTGAAAAGAGTGAAACCCTTTGAACTATGTAGGTAATCTAAGTCACACTATTTAAGAGGCTATTCATTCTAGCCTAAATGATTATCGTGGATAAAACATACAGGATCAATTTCGGTCCAAAACAATTAGCTTATTGGTAATATATTAGATTGTTATATTATGATTACATCTATTTCAGTTTAAAGAAAAGATACAATCAGACATCATGTCTCTTCATAGGAGAAAGGGAAATTTATTGAAGAAGAAATTTCAGCAAATTTCTTGAGGTTCCTCATTAGATAACAAGCTAACCAGAAATGAGCATGCAATATCATTAGTTCTAAAATTAGTTCAGGAGTGTTTAATTACTTTGCGAAATTTAAAACAGTATTACAAAACTAAAATTATTTTGATAGCCTACTATGGGCTTGTGTATCCACACATGGACCATGGAATTTTACTCTGGAGAAATTCATCAGTTCAAAATAATATGCAAATACTGACTAAACAAGTTACAATCTTGTAGAACTAATTTTAAAGATTTTGGATTTCTTACAATTCCAACTATCCATATAATGGAAGTGGTCTTATATTAAGTTTAGTTATGATCATGTGCTGAACAAGCACGCACATACTTATAGCACTAGAACTGCTTGTGAATATTGTTTGAAACATCAAAGGTTACCTCTTTATAGTAAACATTCTTCACTAGCAGGTGCAATATTGTTTTATAAACTTCTAGACAAGATAACAAAATAAAAAAGCATAAGTCTTTTAAAAATAGGCTTAGACAACTTCTATTTTCTTCATCGTTTTATTCTGTGGATGAATTTATGCACCAGGATTTTCTTGAGTAACCCATGACTTATAGAATCAGTCAACATACACTTCTGTACAAGTAATTTTTTGAGAATTTGTAATTATAAGTTATTTATTTAGTAAAAATAAATCAAATTTGATGTGATGCAACTACTTCCGTCTTTCCTGATATCTTGCTATTTCAAAATCTGTCTATTTGAAATCTAAGTGAACATTTAATCACTTAAAGAAACATTTAAAAAATATTTTAAAACAAAATTTTAAATGGTTTATTGTGTCGAAACAAATGGAGTTCTTTGTAATTAATTTGTTTTATTATTTAGATTTTGTGACGCATCTTATACAATGGTATTGTCTACAGGATAAATAAATTAAATTAAATTAAATATCTACTCACATTTTGAGAATTGCCATATTTGGCAAATCTTTCTTTTACCACATTAGGTCTCTATAATTAAAGTTACTGTGAATAGTTAACTGTCTGTTATTGAGAGTTTGAATTCTACCTTTATGTCCTCCATGACTACATTCACGATCAAGAATGAATAATTTTGACAGATCTCTCATATATAATGTAGGAGTGTTTGAGCATTTTAGCGTTGTGAGTTTTTATTTTATTTCCTACACTAAAACAAAAACCACCTTTATCCATATTCAAGATTTTATTGGTATACAATTTTCAGTTGTTTCCTTCGAAACAAATAATGTTTTTTCTATTATTTTCGTATGATTGTTCTTAAGCATAATAAATAATAGATATAACAATTTCGAATATAAGCGTACATATTTAATGAATTTATTTAAACAAATATCAGCGAAAATATCATGGTTGGTAAGGTGGCGTTGTCATTCACTATGTTTTGACAGTTCAAAGTTAAACATTGACGTTGAATTTTCTCTCTGCACCCATATTAGAAAGTAAAGAAATTACATTAATTTGCATTTAAATTTTCTGGAAGCTTCAACAGTAGCATGCTAAGTAACTTGCTAACCGATTATACCAAACAATTATTTCGTACTATAATTTTTAACGTGTATAAATATTGCCTTGACTCTCATACTAAAGGTTACTATATTATAACACATTACAACGTTAGTATTATTTTGTTTATCATTCTTGAACCACTTTCCAGCCATTCGAATATTTTTGAGAGACCTTTTATAATATTGTTTTATCCCATTACGTTATCCCACAGTAAATGTTGGTTTTATTGTTTCTTGTTAATTTCAGATTTATAACGGTTTAGCATCCGGGGATTTCACAAATAACAAAAGGTCCGAGGATACACTTTTTCAACTTATTAAACTGTTTGTACTGACTTTTAATTTATTTCTCCAATTTTAATTTACAAACTGTATTTGACAAAGTGACTTTTATGTAAATTAAAATGCTAATAATATATTAAATTACTTATGATGGGCATTACTATTATTAACTAGTCATTTATGTAATAGTTTACATTTATTTTACTATTTTATTAAGTTTAAAATTCCGGTTTAAACATTAAATATTCAGGAAAAGGATCGAATAAATGCTAAGTATGAATTTAATGAAACATAAATAGTTAAAATCTCAATCATTTTATTTTAACATTCAAAAGATATTAAACCTTGTATTTCATTTCGCAAGTTATTTTGTAAGTCATTAGTTTTATTCTAGATTCGTTATAGGTTATAATCAATGAGCCATACCTTTTGCGTTTTAACATATTATGTATACAAGAAATCATATTTTAATATTATGCTTAAATTTTGTTGAAAATTTATTTTATAAAAGATGCACTTGGACGTAACCCTTTTGATCAAGATATTTTGTTTACTAACATTTTTTTAATATCACGAAATAAATCTTATTGTCTTTTTAAATAAAAATTTATGAAAAAAACTTATGTTTTTAAATTGGACTAAACAAATTCAAGTTAAAATAGTATATATGTTTCAAATAATTTTATTGTACTTTCTTACCATTGAGCGTTGACTTAAGTGTTACAATAACAGTTGTAATTATATAAGAAAAAACTAGTAAGTATATTAGCTATTATATATATTTCAGTTAGGTGTTAAGTCAAATTCTTAACATAAAGATATGTTCGTTAAATAATTTTTGCGTTAAAACAAAAAATTACTGACTTTATATTAATTTAATAACTTGTAATAATTACATAATAAAATGTACCCCGTACATTTTATTATAATTTATTGCTGAAGGTTTTAACCAGCGATTTGGTGTTTTAATTTACAACAACAACAAAATTAATAACATTACCTACCTAAAAAACATCAAGACAATTAAAAATCAAAGCTAATTAACTAATATTTTAATGGCTCACTTTTATTCAAAAGACTACGTCTATAGCTAACAGTACTTTCTTGATGTTCCTTTTATTCTTTTAAATCCAAGTTTTCAAAATATTATAAATTGAGTTTTTGTTGTTTCAAATGAATTTAAAGATTAAAATAAACATTTTCGAAAAAGTGTTGACAAACTTAGTTACGTTTTTATATATCGGACATAAAAAGAAAACTATTAATTTTGGTATTTTTAGTTATTATTTCTGACTACTGAACAACCAACATTTTGACAAAAATTGCAAAATGAATTCCTAGCTTTTGAATAATTCTAAAGTTTTCCAAAATTGAAAACTAGGTGAATTTAAAAACTTAAAACCCCTATTTTGACGTAGCACAAAATCTGTAGAAATTTTATATATCTCACACCACCTCAGAAATATTCTAATTGAGGGTAAGATTTCAAGAATCATATTTTTATTAAATCTTGGGACGGTGTGCGACTGAACATATTCTGAAGTTGCTAAACTGTTGGACGTCAGTTTAAATCAAATATGTGAACTAGTATGTTTTTTTGCTATACGTATAGCACTGGTTGCCTGTTATATGTTTTAGTACTGCAGTAGTAAATTATACAGATTTACTGCATACTTTACATATTTTTTTATTCTTTTTAAATTTTGCTTCTATACCAGTTACACTAATAAAGACGTTAGCAGCAGCTTATACCGGAGGTAAATTCATTGATACTAAATACGTTCAAACCAACGCAACCTGGTTTCACCTGTAACAAACTGGAAGGTGCCTTTAGCAGCTAGATTACTTGCTCAGTTTGTCTAGTTTTTATTATAATGTTAAGTATTATTTACTACAGTAAAATAACGAAACATATACATCAAATAACAATATGAAAGAGGAACTGTATTTTATACCCTTCTTTTTAACACTCTTTATTATAAACTTGACACATATTGCACCCAAGGGATCTTGTTATCTGTATGGAATCATAATTTGACAGCTGTAATAAGAAACATACGTGTTTATCCTACAAAACGTGTAACGTATTTAATCAATGTATTGAATTGTGTTATATTTGTTATGCATGGCACGCCAATCTTGTTTCAAGTTAAACAAGTAAAACAAGATTTTTATGATTTTATATATAGTTAATAATAAATTTGTAAATATATTACAAAACAAACATTTAAACCGTATTGTTATTTTAATTACTCATTCTTTTAAGTATCTCGAAATTAAAATAGTTTCGTTTACTGTGTAAGATCTGTTTGACACTACTGTAAAATATTGTTATCCATAAATTTAAATGCAATTGCTTAAATTGTTTACAGTCCAACACATTTCTAGTGGGTCAACATTATTTGGGGTTTTCTTAATCTCCCAGTATTATTTTAAGATTTATTTTTCACATTGCAATACAATTTTTAGAGAAAATCGCTTTAATAGTCCTGCATATGCTTTTGTCGTAAGATAAAATTACACAAATATTAGTTTTTTCCATTTCATCAATAGCTTAAGTTCAGGCTTATCTGAAAATCAATAATGTTATTTTAGAAGTAAATTACAGAACGTAATACTTTCTATTGCATAACCATTAGGGCTAATAACAATCAGAACATTCGTTTTATGATAAACGAAGATTTTGTTTAAAAGAAAAATTTAATTAAAGCAGCAAGTTTAACAAAAATTCAGAAACTTAAAAAAAATTATGTTGTACGCCCAGTTGGCATTTTTAGTCTATAACATAAAAGCGCATTTTATTTAGATGGTTACTACTATAATGTTAAACATAACAGTAGTTCATTTTAGATGTAGTTTGGTTTTTTTTCCGCTTTTTTTTTGGGGGGGGGGGAGTTGTGACGCGCTTGCAGTGACGTCACCATGCTATGGAATACTGCAGTATGGGTCACGTGGTTTGGGACACGTGACCTTGGCGCAGGTAGGATTGAAGCCGACACTATCTGACGCCAAGCTCCCCTTATGAATTCGTTTGGGACGCCTTTAGTAATTATTAATTAAGTGCGCGTAGTAATTAATAATGTCCGGCTAGTCGTGGGAATAAATGGCGACCGGTAGGGATGGGGTTAAAACCAAGTAAGGCCGGGTAAGGTAGTGAAGTGTTGTGTTTAACCGTGTCAAGGCCAGCAAGGCTAACGGTACGGGTAATTAAAGTAAATGCGAGTTTAAATCAAGGTAGTGTATAATTAGAACTAGTCCAAATTATCTAGTAGCATTAAAGCTGGTTCCTAAGCAGGTCAAGTGAATAGTGTGTTGGTGTACAAATGCTTATTGGGAAATCGTGATAAGTGGTTCACGGCGCGGGCAAAATGGCGTACCCCTAACTCTGTAAGTTTGGCGATTTCAACCATCCACCTCGGCCCTCACGCCTCAATGTTGAAACTACCATTTAATGAGACAATATTATATTTATTTTATTTTGGCTTAATCTAAAAACTACTATTTTATTTTATTAAATATAGAGTCGTAGTTGTACGAAGTTAAAAATGAATGAATTAAGCCTAGAATGTTAAACAAAACAAAATATTTTATAACTTATATATAACATGCATTTTTTGGTATTTTGTCTAACCATGCGTTTCTTCAAGAATTCTTTACAAATTTATAAACCAAATCATGTGGAGATTTTTGTTGTAAATTTAAAAGTAAATAACACATGATTATACACAAGGACAGCACTAACTAAAATATTGTCTTATTAGTTAACTAGTTTCAATAGTTTATGTTGTGCCCTCTAAAAGTTGAAGACCTGCCAATGAACTTTACAGGTGAATGTACAGAACTACAACAGAATGTAGAATATTCCATAAACCAAAAAATCCACTGAATTAATAAACCAAAATTGATCTCATATCTTAATCAAAACAAGTTCTTATTGCTTAGAAATGATACTAGCGATTTGAAAATAAATTAGTGTTATTTTCTAAAACAAAAATACCTTTAAAACGTATGCAATATTTTATCTAAAACTGTAGACAACAAAAACTTAAAATTTTTACACAAGTTTTAGGATTTCCTTTAGCGTTTGTCAATTATTAATAATTTAAGTCTTATTTTAGATATATCTTATTACTTATTGTACTGTTATCTTACTTTATAATATATTTATAAAGTATAATATAATTTATTTTACTATAATAATTTAGCAAAGCCTTAAACGTTTCAATGATAGACCTACATATTTCTGGAGATCTACCGGGCCGATTTTATTATTAAAAAATCATGAAAGTCATTTTTACCTCATCGGTCCATTTATAAGGCACTTCTACCTGGCCGATTTTTGTGTGGTTTGTTTTAAAAGAAACACAAATTGTCGTTATTATCAAACAAATATAAACTGTAATTTTTGTTTTCACCGGCAAAATTATAAAATTATAATTTAACTTTTTAATATTATATTTATTTAAGTTAAAACCTATTGATAACTATTTCTGGAGATCTACCAAATTGATTTTCATGCGGTTTGTTTTAAATGAAAGCAAATGTTGTCAATATTATCAAACAATTAGAAACTCAAAAATTATAAAAACCTTTTTGGAGTTTTTGTACCGATTTTCGAGCAGATTGAGATTTTAATGAATGCACATTTTGTAATTATTATCAAATAAGTAATTTTGTTTCATCGTTATATTTGTAAGAGCCCTTTTGGAAGTTTTGTTGTTGGCTACAACCCTATTGATAGTTTATTCTGTGCCGATTTTCGTATGGTTTGTTTTAAATGAAAGACAAATTTAATCAATAAAGTTATGAAATGTAATTGTTATTTCATCGTCATATTTACAAGGGAACTGTTTAGGATTTTTGGTTTTGAATTACAATCCTATTCATACGTGTTTCTGCAGAATCATTTTGGACATATTTTACTAACACATCAGAAACAGTCGTTCTCGTGAGCCTTGTTTTAGCTCGTATTTAATAAATGATCACTATACAGTATTCGATAAGATGGTTTCAACATTAAGTTCAACATTAATCTATTAATACAATAATTACTTGTGGACTCAGAGTTCTATACATATAGTGGAAGGAGAAATATCGCTTTGAATACAAACGTACGTATTTATCGCATGACAATCACAACAAGATATAAGTCACATGTTTGATATTATACATTATGTTATAATAAATAGACGAGAAATATTGTTCTTCAGTCTAACTGAGATAAATATAATAACGAACTAGTACATGTATCATCACAGTTACTACTCTAATAACAATGGTTTTAATAGAAGTAAATTCGAACAATGTGTCATTGCAATAGTTTAGATTCAGTTTTATAGCATTGATCAAATTAAATACAAATTTAACTTGAAACTATTTAGAAGTATCAGGTACACCGGTACTAATTAATATACATTTGCTTAATTGGTCTATATAACAAAACGTTTGGTTAATTTTAAGCTCACCACTACTTCCTCACTAACGGCACACTGATCTTCACAGTTTCAAACAAAGCTAAAGCAATAGCACTATATTATAGATAAAGAGTAACAATAGCACATAATAATTAAAATACAAGATACAAGTCACACTAACAAACATGATACCAGCGTTGCCCAAACAAGCCCCATTTAGCAGCTAACACAAAATTATAATATCTAGAAACATACTTTATTTGATACACAAATAAAAAAAATATAATTTAAAAATTTCCAGTATAAAATCACTTGTCTGCAGAAATCGATAGTAACTTATTAGGCCAGTCGGTAAAGGTCAATTTAGACCAAAAGTACCAGTAATTAGCAATACGGCTGAATTTTTTTTATAAGTACATTAAAGTATGTAGTTTAACATAAAAAAAAGTTTACCAGTCTATCGATTTCCCAAAGTCGAAAAAAAATCGATTATCATTTTTTTTCGATTATCCTTAATATTTCGAGCAGGGATAAAGATAGAGGAAAATAAAAAATACCACCGTGTAGGGGAGGTATTTTTCAACAAAAAAGGACATATATATTTATTTCGTCCGAGCAATGGTTTGTCTGGAAAAAATTCGATAATGCAGGTATGTATTTTGCAGCAGGGGAAATCACTAAAAGGGGACATCATATTCATATATGAAGCGTTGGCTCATTCTAAATTGGCCGAATTTTAATATATCGAATTGAAACTTGACATAGGAGTTAAAATATATATTTCAAACATTTATGCTGAGTCTCAGCTTGTTATCTTGAAAATAACCCGATCTAGGAGTCGATTTCGATTATCGATTTTAGGAGTACCGGACCCACGAACTAATTTCAATCTATTCCAGTTTCGTCAATTTTTGGAATATCAACACCAAATTTGTTTTACAAGTTGAGTACACCAGTATAAATATTCTTAGTAAGTATGAACGATTTTTTTCTTGTTATTTTTAAAAACGAGGCGCTTTAAAATAGTCTTCTGTTTTACCTATCTCGTTTTAACTATAACATTTTTTGATTCAACGACTCCATTTTCGACATTTTTGAACATATCGATTTAAAAATTGGTACAGAAGTTAAAAATACAATTGTTTTTTTCTATACTTATTTTAAAAACTATATTTAAAAAAATGACTAATCTGCAGCTGATCAACTCAAGCGTTTTGATGAAAAATCTAAAAACGTCTAAAATTATACTTTTTTAATTTACTTGTGCTTTTAAAAGTAAATAATGAAAAAGGTTTATACTCCTTGAACTTGTTTGAATATATATATTTAACTTGTAAAAAAACTTTCAGGTTGATATTTTGAAAATTTTCTAAACTGGAACTGTTTAAAATGAATTGGTGGGTCCGGTACTCCTAAAATCGAGAAACCCATTAATAAGTCAAGTGGCTCTAGATCGGGTAATTTTCAAGATAACAAGCTGAGACTCAGCATAAATGTTTAAAATATATATTTTAACTCCTATGTCAAGTTTCAATTCGATATATTAAAATTCGGCCAATTTAGAATTAGCCAACGCTTCATGTATGAATAAGATGTCCCCTTTTAGTGATTTCCTCTGCTGCAAAATACATACCTGCATTATCGAACTTTTTCCAGACAAACCATTGCTCGGACGAAATAAATACGTATGACATTTTTTGTTGAAAAATACCTCCCCTACACGGTGGTATTTTTTATTTTCCTCTATCTTCATCCCAGCTCGAAATATTAAGGATAATCGAAAACAAAATGATAATCGATTTTTTTTTCGACTTTGGAAAATCGATAGACTGGTAAACCTATTTTTATGTTAATCTACATACTTTAATGTACTTATAAAAAAAAAATCAGCCGTATTGCTAATTACTGGTAGTTGTAACCTATACCGACTGGGCTATATGCAAAAGTATAAAATGTAATGGCATAGTTTTTTTTTTTAAATGTAACACAAGTAATACCAACAAGTATAATTTTCGGTTAGACATTTTTGTTAGAACAGGTTTTGACAATGATGCATGACCATAAATCTCCCACTTAATGTGTATCGTATACCTTCCATAAATCTCGATAAATCGCTCTATACAGTTTCCGCCAGACGCCTTTGTTAAATGATAACGTCGCTATACAAGATAACCTAATGATATACTTT
>JAGFPH010002188.1:127241-148137 GCA_018207615.1 Philaenus spumarius
AACCACAAATACACCAATTTCGAAACCTCTTCATTATTGCGTAAAGGTGAGATTAATGAACGCCGTCGAAGAATTCGACATTTACAAGGAATTCAGACCAACCCAGATAACATATTAAATGATCAGCGGTCATTTCAGTCCAATGACTTATATGATACAGCCCTCAGTTATAAAGATAAAACTGGTCAATAAACACCATACAAAGTAGGCTGTTTAGTTTAGCTCATTGTACACCATCCGGCTTAAAAGGGGCGGATACAGGATTTTATTTTGGGAGGGGTCATAAGAAGTCGAAAAAACATTACCAAGAATTTAACAACAACGGGTCTGGGGAATTAAAAAATATGTATGAACTCTAAAGAATAGTTTTTTAATGCATTTCTAGGCCATAAATATTTTCTTGAAATAGCAAGAGTTTCTCGCAGATTAAAGAATAAATTAAATCATAATTATTGAAGAGTTAACAGGAACGTTACTAAAATCATAACTCCACAACACGATCATTAAATTCATTTTGTTTCACTAAATTTAGAACAACGTAACACAAGCGCTCACTTATCCATCCATGGAGCGTCTTACTACTCCATACAGCGGTGCG
Organism: Philaenus spumarius; assembly: GCA_018207615.1. Taxonomy (NCBI): domain Eukaryota; kingdom Metazoa; phylum Arthropoda; class Insecta; order Hemiptera; family Aphrophoridae; genus Philaenus; species Philaenus spumarius. The sequence goes on from JAGFPH010002188.1 coordinate 127,840, forward strand.
CTCCATAAAACAATTTTACCCCAACCAATAGAGATTTTTTATTGTTATTGAATTTCAGCAAGCGACATCCATATTGGCTTTAAGGGTAGCACATAGGTGTATAACATAAACAAATTATCAGGCAAGTACATTTTTGCGCAATTTTATAAACAAAAATAACAATTTGGACTTTTTGAGTTGTTCGTTGATATTATACAAATGTATGCAATGATCACGATACTTCCAACGAAACATTTGTAGAGAATTAAAAATCTACTAAATGGTTTTTGAAAACCTCGATCAGACCATTTCTCACCGAGAAAAGTCGGAAAACGCTTAAAAATTACTATTGTTCAAAAGTTCATATCTTTGTTAATTTGTAATATTTAGGGCAGATCTTTTGGAAATTTAGTATGTGTACTTTAGACAGGTGGAAGATAAAATTTGTCGCATTAATAGTTTTTGCACAATTGCAGTATAAACAATTTAGGCCATACATTGCATAATGCGGAGGAGAAGAGAACGGCAGGCTGTGCGCATCAGGCTGCTGTTTCAGTCACTACCACCTTTTGGCAAATTCACCATCGGCGTCGGCCGTAAATTTACGAGTTTTGCGCTATGTTCTGAAGTATTTTGATTATACTTTATCAACCTTATTAAAAAAATCGCAGATATACGAATTGTAGATTTTAATGTCTACTTTCAGAATCCGTTTGGTAAATTTAAAACGGGCCACTCAGGTAAATTGGTCGCACTATGCAAGATAATTTCCTACATTGTTTATGCTCCAATTGTGCAAAAACTATTACTGCGACAAATGTCATATTCTTCCTGTTTGAAGAATGCATGATAAACAATCATTTTCTGAAAAATTTGCCCTTAATATTGTAAATTAACAAAGATATGAACTTTTAAAATGTGGTAGGTTTTAAGCGTTTTTCCGACTTTTCTCATTGAAAAATACTAGTCCAATCCGGGTCTACAAAAAACAATTTGTAGGTTTTTTGGAATTATCGTGATCTATTTATATTTTTTTATAATATTGACGAAAAACCCAAAAGTCCTAATTGATTGTAATTTTTGTTTATACAAAATGCGCAAAAGCTCCTTGCCTGAAAGTTTTTATATTTTACATACCCTTGTGCCACCCATAAAGTCACTGTTGATGTCGCTTGCTGTTGAATTCAATAACAAAATTAGACTTATTTTTGCCCTATTGGCTTTGCTAAATGCGTTAAGACAATCGGCGCAATTTTACATATTTCACAGACAAGACCTATAGCTGTAGCCCATGAGTAGTAAATCAGGGTTTCCTTATATCAAACGAAAATATAGAATTTATACTAAAATCCATATAAACATCAATGTACAAGTATATCGATTTGTACTAGATATATCGATTACAAAATATGCTTCCTCATTGGTTGAAAAACTGTCAAATCTTAAGGGTTTACAGAAAACTTCATATCTATAAAAATATAAGAGTGACGATCTATAAAAATAATATTTGTTTTACTAAACTTAACGTGGTTTAGAGAATCATATGACTAGTAAGAACTGTGAACAAGAAGATCTAGCGGAAAAGGCTAAAATATGTTATTTATTGTAGATGTTTATGAAAAAGGTTTTTGTCTATTAGGAATGACTCTCGAAAAATTATTATGGCCTAATTTTAATTTATGTTATGGAGATATTAAACTGGGATAGAGAAAGGTATAACTTCCTCGTTTCAAGCCATTATTGTACAAGATCTGTCAAATCAATTCGCTAATTATTTTGCATTAGTTTTTCCTATCTGAAATTTGCTAAATACGAATGTGTCTTTTCATAAACCTCTTTCACCTCAGTTCACATTGTCCTCTAGTAACATCAACGACATCAGCAATACAATTGTAAATCTCAATGTCAAAAACGGCACTATTTGATAAGATTCGAGCTAGAGATAGGAAAGAAAATTCATAAATGATCACAGAACCTATTATACAGTTGACAGATTTTTTTCATTCCGATTTCTTTAACCATATCTACAATGCGTAAAAAACTACTCACAAAAATAAAAATTATTGCACTCGGCGTTTTAAATTTCTTCAAGGAATATTTATAAAATTCATGACTGAGGAAAACAGATTTTTGATGGATGAAATGCCGAACGGTTAATATAAAATTCGTAATAGGCCTACGCCTAAATTGACGCGTTCAAGTGCTTTTTTAGGATTTTTATGCTGTTTGCTTATAACTAAATTGTGTAAAGGTTTGTAAAATAAGAGATTTCGTATATAATATATTTATTTATTCCTTATGTTTATAATTTTTAGTAAATTAAATGTTTTACTAAACCTTAATAAGTTTTATTTTTGTCAAAGAATCGGTTTTTAATTTGTTTGTTTATTTCGATTAAAATATTTTTACAGGTTGTAATGAAGGCTTAGCCTCGGTGGGGGGATTGACATGTTCACAAAAGATGTCATTTTCTACCTCACGTGCACCGAAATGTGAAAGTTAGCACTGATCTAAAACAAGCGGACTGAAACAGCCTCAGGACTGTGAAATATAGGCCTGCGTATTTAAAACTACGATTTGATGATCAATATTAATCTAATAATGAAAACTTTGACTGAGGGGTTTGAAAAGATGTCATTCACTACCTCAAGTGCCCTGAAATGTGAAAGTTATGCCTCGAGGCTGTGAAATAGACCTACTTCCAATTGAGATTTGTCAATCAATATAGAAAAACACGGCTTATTGTGTAATTTGATTCATTAATACCAATAACAATGCTATATATGACCTTAAGGTTACGAAATTAAACATTCATTTTGATATTTTCACTGCCTCAGGCAGTGGCCATGGAAAGTTAGTCTAAATTAATTATTTATTTTGACATTTTGATTGCCTCAGGCGGTGGCCTAGTACCTATATTCCTTGGCTCAGAAAGGGGCCTAAAGTGAAAGTTTGCCTAGGGCTAAGGCCTAATACCCATAGTACACTTATGGACTACTCATAAAATACAAATTTACAGATCACCTTCATTTCAATTTGTATATTAAGTTCATGTGTGGATACTTAATATTAGTTATATTTTAACTTTGGGTTTCTTAGCAATGGGATTTTTTTTATGATAGATTTATGTACATTTGAACATCTGTGACATTTTCTAAATTAAATATTTTATTTTAATATTGAAATATGTTAATGATACAGCTGGATTTAATTATTTATTATTTCAATCTGTTTATTTGCAATTCTCCTTCAAAACCTAAGACGTGTTTTAAGAACCAGTTGGCGACGAGCTCTGTTTAGTCATATTTCGATGCACAAAATGAAGACTTCTTAATGTTACAACAGCACCTAACGATTATCAAAGAGAACGTAATGGGTAGTTTAATTTAGAAATTGTAAAATGAAACATTCCTATCAACCTATTTTTATTAAACACTAGATAAGAATTTTTCTAAATTAATTGATTAATAAAATTATAAATATCTAACATAAACTTCTGGAACTTTGTCAAAATACTTGAAAGTGATAAATGTTTCCTGTGGTGAAGGCAGAGTACAAACTATTTATACAGGTAACAACATTGTATCTTAAAGATTAAATTATTGTGACGTTATTTCGACTTTGAGACAGGATAACAAGATAGTTTTAAGCCGTACAATTAATATATTACAACGATTAAGATTTGAATGCATCGTGTAGTTGTGTTTTATGTTTTTAACAATTAATCCCATGCCGTATACACTTTAAAACTTTCAAAAAGTCCTAAAACTCTTACAGTTGCTTCAGTTTTACAATGGAAAGATATCCTACTACAACTATTACTTCGAAGTTACTACCTTTGTTTATCTCAAATTTTGCAATATCTCTTCATTTTCTGAAATTGTTTATTACTGTAAACTCATCTTTAATACTCTTTAGTGTGGTGTGTATACAAGTGCAAAGACAATTATGAATTTCATGTAGTAATTGTCTTAAAAAATATAATAGATTTTATTTTAGTTATTAAACTTTTGTACAACAAATAAATATAAAAGGCAATGCAATAATTTGTATGTCATGATTATAAACGTAGCAATATACAATTATTATGATAATTTAATTAGTATTTAAAATATTAGAAAACAAAATAGAAATTTGGTCTTGCTTGACAGCCAGATTCACGACTATTGCTGGTACGTGTTTGTGCTCTAAAATATCATGTACTTGGTAATAGGATAGCGTTACTAAATTACTCTATTGTTAAAGAATTATTTGTATAATTTTTGCATACATAAATCGAAACTCTTTTACTTACAAAATTTACTAACTAATGTTATACGTTGAATGTTCATACGTGTGTGTCCTCAGCACTATCTGGCGAGAGTCTGCAGCTAGTGAGAGGTATTGTTTTGGGTAGGAACACTGGAGGAATGGATAGAAGGACAACTACAGTAAACGAGGATTCATGTTTATTTTTTCTTCACCCAGACAGAATGTAAGTTTTGAAAGGTAAATATAGGTAATTAAAAAATTATTTTATATTATTTGACAAGATCGTTTAAGTTGAGATTCAAAGACGTAGATATTATATAGGCTTATGTACAGATTGAATTTTGAGTTATTAAGGTTTGCGAAATATGACAGCTCCAACATTACTAATACTTACGGGATATTGAATTCTACTCTTGCAAGAATTTACTATCAATTTTTGATTATTTTAATCAAAAATACAATCGCATCTCCTTTTGAGACACTAGGATGAGTGGTATTTATTTCGTGTCGCCAGAGAAAGAATATATATAACGGGAACAGGCTTCCAAAATTTACGAGTTGCCTACTGCACAAGAGGGAATCTTGAGATTCGATTAATTGGAGTGGAATGTGTCATGTTCAGGAGAAGACAGAGAGGGGGATCAACTAAAAAGAGGGATGTTTTAGTTTTTAAGGTGTATAGGCTTAAGAATTCTACTATTTGTTGTGTGCTAATATTATCGATAAAAGCTGACGACTATTTAGAACGGCTTCTATTTGACATTAATGTGACTATACGTCAATAGGACATTTCCTAAAATCCGAATCAGAATAGGTTTGGTAGATTTTCCTTATACTACCAAGTTTTTATTAATCTTCAGATTGAGTATGAGTCTTAATCTTATATAGCAAGACATTAATATTAATTAATCTTATATAAAAAGATTCTACACATTAATATTTGGTTTATGGAAGCAAAGAATATAAAGTGTGTATTGTGTAAATAATTATACCTAGACATGTACCAGTTTTTACCTACGATATAAACTAATTATTTTTTATATATATGATACAATTTTAGTGCAGCTTTCAATAAAAATTGTTTTTAATTTAATATTTTTTCCTTTTGATAACAATATTATTTGATTTTGAAAAACGTGATATATTTTTTCTCTTGTAAGTTATTAATAGGCTATTATAATTTAACTAATTAAAATATAATTACTTGTTTATAGCATTAAATAACTATTTATTTAGTCATTTATTTGAAAGTCATATTACATATAATATTTTAATTTCTAAATAAGACGTGTACCCTACAATATTCAGTTAATAAAGAAGATCACAATAAAAAATAGTGTGAAAAGTAAGTATTTTCATATGAATAAATAGATTTATAAATATTCAAACACCGAGAAGTATTGCACACGAAATATTATTTTACTACCTTTAATCTATATAGTGTAACAAAATTAAATTGTCTGTAGTTTATATTGTACATATATTACATATTCTATATTCAACTTCAGTATATGAAAATTAAACATTTTGTTGTATTTATATTTGTGCTAAATGTGTGCTAAAAGGAGCTGGATTAAGCGAAAGAACGTATTCAAATGGTTATGCATTCAAAACAATAGAATAAAAAAAATTATAGAAACGTGTTATTACTTATTTGTATTTTTTTTATTTAAGTTAACCCTTTATAGAGCTTACTCATTGATTACCTGACCAACTTATGTCATTTTCTTATATACAAAATAAAATAAATTATTATTTTTTTAAACATGCTTTCCTATCCATGAATAACGTAAAAAGAATCGAAATAAAAATAAAAAAATTACACACAGATAAAATTTATTCTTCGTCAGCGAATCTGATATTGTAATGAGACTTGATAGCTTGCAATATTTTTAGTTTTCACAAAATAAACACACCCAAAAAGCATGGTGTTTGATGTTTTCGGAACTTCGCAAGAGAACGGAAAATGCTTTTAGGTGTGTTTATTTTGTGAAAAGAGAAAATTTACGCCGCTTACAGTCTATCTTTTATAGTTTTCCAGTTATATAAATTTTAAGTATTGGACATTTTATTGCAATGTTCAATCCAAAATATTTTAAGAACTATCAGTGCTAAGTCGATGTAGTAAGCTAGGAAAATATTTTAATTTAAATTTTCTATCGAGCAGTAAAATTAGTTTGATTTTGTTTGTGAAAATTTCTACTCTTGCGTTTAGCGGGTCACTAAAAAATTCAACTTTCGGTGTGTATTGCGTCGCCGTCGCCGTTACTGGTCATGCTCAAGAGTGTTCGTTGGGGGCGTGGCTTCAGTTACGTTGTGAGTGGGCTGGCTTGACCTGGAATTGTGTAACGGCCGTTATTCTAGGTTTGTGTTTCATGCGTACTGTATGCGTTTGCTTTGTCATTATTGAATTATCAATGTTAATTTATTGTTTAACGACAATTATTCTATGTTTTAGCTTCACGCGTACCACATTGGTTTTTTATGCGTTTGCTTTGTAATTAATTATTTCTGCGTATACGTAACGCAAAATTTTTACAAATATGTGCGAGCTGCGGCGTTAAATAATGTTATTCAGAAGTGGGCTTTTATGAGAATTCTGCAGAAGGAAAGAATAGAACGGAGTACGAAAGGTTGATGTAACGAGATAGAGAGTACGGAGGAGATGTGGAGTTACATTTGATCGTAAATTTAAAACCAGATTGTAAATTTGAAATTCATATGTAGTTCGATAATTCAATTGTTATACACGGTTCTGGAAATGTCACGCATTCCCTGCTATTTTCAGGAATGCTTAGTAATGGGCATTATGATGTCTTTAATGCGGCCAAATATGCCAGTAAGTTAACTAAACATATTCGGAACAAACAATCGGAAGAACATTTTGATCGGAAGTGATTCTTTTAAGATTTTTCGTATTAGAAACATTTTTGGGGTTTCAAGTAAAAAGATAAATATAGGAGATTATTCTGCTCATTTTGTTTTTTTACACGTCCTTATAGCTCGTTTGGTTCTCCCAAAAGTCAAATAAATTGGTTCAAATCCACTAGGAAGATTTACCGTGGGGAAGCTTCTCTTACGAGGCCGACGGCCAGGATAGAAACTCGTGAAGCGAAGCAGTCCGAAATCCTAGGCTACAAGGTTGAGATGCAAACTCGCAAAACTGGGTTTTCCGCTTCGAGGGGGAAGAAAGCAGCCCGGGGCTGGAGGCTGAGGTGCAATTAAATTCTACTTATCCATTTCGTACACGTAGGCAGCTATTCATCGTCTTCTTGAGGAGATCAATTTCACAAATATTAGGTTAAAACCTAAAACATATAAACCTAATTTTGGAAATTCGCTCTATCGGTTCAGCTGGGTGGTCGATTTATTATTACTATAAAGTAAATATACATAATATATAAATATAATAGTAATATTAAAACTGATAAATTGTAACAATAGATAAACTAATAATTAATTAACTGTCGCTGATCATCAATTTCTATAGCAACGGAATGCATCTTATAGGTGTTTTTGATTGTTGAAATTCAGTCTAAAGCATACTTTCATACTGCTCACATCTTTTTTCGAACTACTGAAAGATGGCCTTTTTTCGAAGAAGGCCAGCTGAAGACGAAACATTACCAACGTTATTATAGGGTCAGATAAAGCCTTTGCAGGAGAGAACGTTTTGAAAAACCTGATTTGCATAAGGGAGAAACATGTTAAATTAAACTGCGCCTCCCGTTTACAATTTATAGATATATTAAAAATTTTCACTTTTTTGTCGGACTAATTATTTGCCCCAATTTTTTTGTCGGACAATTGAACCACTGATCACAAAATAAGACACTTTGCATACCCTATTTTTGTCCGACAAAAGGTCATAAATATATGGGTTGCATAAAACACTTAAGGGTCTGCTCCAGTAAACGAGGAAGCAACAGGAAATGCACTTCCGGTATCCCTATCTAAGCAGTGCAATTTCTTGCAGCTGAACTCTTTGACATTGCCTCATTTCAAACCATTTTATAAGTCTATCTTTTGTAATTGAGTGTTGAAAATAAAAATTAATATTCTTTATAAAATTTCGGATCCTGCTTGCAAATTATTTTTCATTATTAATTTTTTATTGTTTTAGGAAAAAATCTAACTTTTTACTTACATAATGTCAGTTAATTGACAAATGAAAGAATTTTTTTTAAATGTAATTTGCAAGAAGGATGCGTATTGTGACTGTGCTTAAAATGAGACCTTGCAAACAATTTTATGATAAAAAGTAAACGAAATAAATGGTATGAAATTTAACATTGCTCTTATGGGATAAAAATCAATTTTATTTTTACTGGAGCAGACCCTTAACTTTAAGGCGTCCGACAACAAGTATGACCCGAAAACTTTGTCGGACAAGGTTACCACTTCGTTATGTACTGTATATATATTTTATAAACGATTCTGAAAAAATCAGCAGTTAGGTGCTAAATTTGTTGTCGCCATAACTTTGCCATGTTCGGGGTGTCGGACGCGCAGAAATGACCAATAATATTTGTCCGAAAAAATGTTTTTCGCTTTCTACATAAAACAAACTTTCGCTTAAAAGAAAGATTATTGTTTAGGTTATAAATTTTTTTTACCGCATCAAATCAATGACTTTCCCGGGTTCTCAAAGGAAAACGCCCCACTACCAAGAATTGTTGCAAATAAAAATGTTGTCCGACTCGATTTAAATAAGAGATATACGAAGTCCCAAGAGTTAGGTAATCATTAACTTTTAAAGGCCTGGGCCCTAGGACCATAACTACAGAACCCTTTTTTCAAACGTAGTAAATTTCAAACGCACTGGTTTCAAGACTGTCTAAGAATTTACTGGGGAATTGCACGAGTTCATTTTTATCTTCTGTTATCAAGGTATTAATACTCGTGTAAGTCTTCTCTTTCCCTGGTAGTAAATTCAGAACTTTTCTATTAATTTTGATTTTCAAAATTGGTCATAACATAGAAAATTTCACTGAATTAAGAACAGTAGTAGCGGATGAATGAGTATAACATTTACCGAACCATCCACCTATACGATAATCTTCCCTAAAAATGGTATATCATTTCCCATGATGTCTTAGTTGCCAATTAATAACAAAACTGTGAGAGCTAATTAGCTAAGGAATAGGTAAGGAAGAATAGTTAACCTAAACTAGTTCAACAAACTGGAACTGTGTTAAACAAAACCTAAAACTTTGTTAATCTTGTGAAAAGTTCTGCTTCCGACGACATCAAGTTTTAGAAGGCCATGTTATAGAAATAATAACTAAAGTTGTTAAATTTATTAAAAATAATAATGTTGAATAATAAAATAAATTGGTAAAAACGTAACTAAATTGGACTTTGTAAAACAAACATCTCTTTAACCTAAAAATCTTTTAAAGTTAGTTCTTATTTATGAAAGAAACCAAGCTACAAATAAACAATATAACAAAGACTTAAAAGTAAAAGCTTTTTCAAAATTATTGAATTAAATAATAATTTCATAGCCGTAATAATCGTACCTACATAATGTATGTGATGGTTTCTTAACAGACATCGTTGGCTGTGGTTCGGATTCCACGTAAAACTGTAGGTCCCGTCTTCATTAGCCTTAAGTGCAAAACAGTAGGACGTTAAACACCAAAAAAAAAGAAAAAAAAAAAGAAAAAAAAAAGAATTTATAACGAATACACTAAAGCCGCGGTCCGACTAGGCTAGTTACCAGCCGCTAGTAACTAGCCGCTGGTAATATCACCAGCAACCAGCGCAGGAGAAAGGGTTCACATTTGAATGTGCAAGGCTAGTTACTAGCCGCTAGTAAAGTGACTGTTGTTGTCTTGAAAACATATATATGTTTATTTTTTCATATATAAATATGCATTATGTGGGTTTGTAAATCCTGCCTTCTTTTTATCCTGCATTGAGAATAACGTATGAATATTATGAAAATGAATAGTGATATGAAACTGATAAAATTATTTTCGTTGTTTTTATCGCGGTATTATAAATGACAAATATTATCTTTAGTGTTTAAAAAACATGGACGGGATTATTTGCAAAAACATTTGTTTAAACTGCATTTTAGGTAGGCCTATTTTAGGATTGAAATCTTTAAGCATAGTTGCACAGTATTATAATAAATCTTAAATAACAAAAATTGTAGGCCTACGTAACTACAATTTGATTTCGTTTCTGAGTTTAGATTTTTTGCCGTTAATAGATAATAACTACTCATATTATGAATGTTATTTTAATAAACGTGACAATAATAACCAATATAATCCATTTAAAATATTGATTATAAAAAATAAAAACAATCAATGACAACACTATAATGGTTGCAAGACCAGGATTCAACAGAATTAATTCAACATTTTAGTATAATTTATTTCCACATAGTTGTAATTTTATATTGGGAAAACTCCTTCACCAGCCACTAGTGAGCTACTAGGGGCTCACATAGGCTGGCTGGCGCCAGCGAGGAGGTCACGTGACTGCTAGCGGATGGTAGCTAGCGTTAAAAAGTTAAACATGTTCGACTTCTGTTTTCGGCTAGTAAATACTAGCCGCTGGCATTATCCTGCTGAGAGTGCTGGGTCAGACTACGCTGGTTGCTGGTAATATCACCAGAGGCTAGTTACTAGCGGCTGGTAACTAGCCTAGTCGGACCGCGGCTTAACACAAATATAACAGCTGATTTCACCCATCATCTGTAATACGCAAACAATACCGAGCGTAGATTATACTTTGGGGTTATGTTTACAACTTCAAGCAATACTATAGCCTATAATATTAATAACTTCTAAATCATATGATCTATTAATATGAAATAAAAGCAATTAAAACATAATATTTTTACCTTTCTTTAAATATATATAATATACATAAACACAAAATCTTAACTAATATGCCTACAGTTTTATAGTCCTTATAATTAATTGTAAACATTTACCGAGTTAAAAAACCCGTCTGCATAATTAGGTAGGCCCACATAAAGTGTGTTGGTGTTTGTATAAATGATGTATTTCTAATGTGTATCTAATTAATCCCCCTGTGATTTTTCACGGGGATTTACTAGTTACATTAATAATATGAGTTCAGTATTAAATATAACAATAGTTATTACTGCGAAGATTTTTTTGGTTTTCAAGAAATTATATTGACACAATTTTATATCATTCTTTATTTTATTTTATTTTTTAAATAAAGCACTCATACAGATGAGTTACAATCTTCTTTCGTTCAAAATAGGATGCTGCGTGATACATCATACGCAATACAAACACCGTCACACCAAGTCTAAAGGTGGTATTAAAAAGTTTTAGAAGTAGACTTATAAGTTGTTGGAAATAACAATTCTGGTTGTCTAAAGATTATTTTTAATAAGGTCTGTAGTGTCCATTAATTGAAACAGAATTTATTTATTTGATATACAGTAAATTAAATAATAATTTTATTATTGTTTATTTTCGCCATACCGACTATTGTTTTTTAAGTACAACTAAAAACTTACCGTCCAATAGTCAAATTTCAGCGTCCAACGACGGCCGTTTCGGCTATTCAGCCATTATCAAGTTTAGGACAATTTCCTTCGTCAATAGTTAATTATAAAAATAAAAACACAAAACATGAAACACACTGACACACACGATTGTACAATTACACGCTCGCACATTTTATATACACATCTAGTGGGCCCACTGTCTACTAACGGACTGCTGGTGTTACGTCTACGTATGGTTCTTATCTACATTTGTATTTGTAATGTCCATCACTATATCAAACAACGGGTTGGGATCGAATATTTGTTTTTCATTTAATAACGTTCCATAATCCGTTTTGAAGGCTCTGTAAATCTCATACTGTTCTAAGGCATTCATAAGTTTACATTTGTTACATTTATGTAATACGGTTAAACATTTATCGATGACGTCATAATTAAGATTGGTTTCTATTATATGCTCGGCAAACTTTGATTCTATTTTTGGAACTTGTGCAGATTGTATTGCGCGGGGAAGGTGCTCTCTGAATCTCTTTTTAAACGATCGCCCTGTTTGACCGATGTATTTCATGGGGCAATCAGCACATGATATTTGATAAACTCCTGAGCCCTCAAGTTTATCATGGTTGTTTGTGTTTAAATAACCATTTGCATTACAGCAACCAAGTTAATTATGTGTGTTAAATTGATGTCATATGAACAAAGATAGTATCCGAAATGTAGGCCTAATCTCCCTCTCCAGCCTTTAGTAACCAATACTGTGGTTATGCATTTGAATTTTACTGCTCATTAGAAGCATGATCAGTTTATCGGTTTAAAACGATGCATCCATAAATACATAGTTGCTAATTTTATGAATGTTATTTAATTAAAAGTTGTATTTATGGAATAAGATTATGGAATCAAAAATGCAAATATAGTTCAAGCGTTTTGTAAATTATGTATATTAATTTAAATGAATTCTACACATTAATTTTCTTATATGTATACACAATTTTCGGATGTAAGTGTGTGAATACATTTGGGAAATGATCCGTTTAAATCAGTTACAAATTTTGTTTTTTAAATTTTTGTACACTGCTTACAATTAATGTAGGCAAAGGTTGCGGTACATTTTATGTACTGAGATAACGTAATCTACTTTAGTTTCATAATATATCACTAATACCTTATTCGTGCCTAATTTATTGATACACTAAAGCGAATCAAGCAGGCAAAACAAATATAACGAGGTAGTAGCAAAGTTTCGTTTCATTGATAGTCTATAGCTGAAAAATACGAAATGTTTTATTTTGTTATTGCAAAAAATAATATTCATTCTATTATATTACTTTATTAGTGAACAAATATAATTAAAATATAACATATAATAACTAATACAAAATTAACTTTATATTGATAGTCACTGAAAATATTTATAATAATAAAGTTAGTATGTAGTATTAAAGAACTTTTCACCTGAATTAATTTTATAATTAGTTTTTTCTGTTTGTTTTTTATATATATCGTACAATTTTGTTTTCACCTCTATTTTGAAGATCCAAATTGCCACCAAGTTATAGCTAATTAACTTTTTTCTAAATTACTGTAGATACTTTAATCATAATTAAAACTTTTGTAAGAAACATTCAAATAATAAATAAATGTATATCTATATATATATAAGCCAAATCCACTGACTCATTTATCACGATTTCTCAATAACTACTGAACGGATTGGAAAAAAATTTGGTATGTGTAGGTTCCTCTAGGGCCATAGGTGCTCACTAAGAGAGGTTTTCAAAAAATTAAAAATTTTAGAGGGGGGGGGTTGGGGGTTCAAAGTTACTAAATCACGGTTTCTCTAAAAATACTGAACGGATTAGAATGAAATTTGGTATGCAGCTTCCTTTAGGGCCATAGGTGCTGATAAGAAAGGGTTTCAAAAAGTTTGAAATCTTAGAGGGGTTTGGGGGGTGAAAGTTACTAAATCCCGATTCATCCAAAACCACTGAACGGATTGGAACGAACTTTGGTATGTAGATTCCTCTAGAGCCCTATGTGCTCAAAATTTTAGGTGAAGTTTGGTAGGGTTAAAGTTACTAAAAATGCCAATAAGAAATACATAGTGCAATATATTTATTGATATAATATATTTTTTGTTGATATATATTTAACTTTGATTTGTCTAACCGTGCAAAGCCGGATCGGGCCAGCTAGTATTATAATACAATTGTATTTTTTGAGTACGGGAAAACCGTTTGTTATAGAGAAAGAGTGGTACCTTCGAGGTCACTATTTTGGGATTATAATTTTGGAAACACCTATTAGGTATCGTTTTATATGTGTTTGGGCACGGGAAACCGAATTTTGACAGTTAAAGAGTGGTAGTGGGTCAAGGTCACGATTATTGGCCAACAATTAAAAAAAACATGTAGTGTATGGTTTATTAGGTATTTGGCTACACTAATAAGAAAAGAGGATTAGGAGGCTGAGGTGCAAACAAATTCTACCTATACATTTCATACACGTAGGCAGCTATTCATCGTCTTCTTGAGGAGACCAATTTCACAAATATTTGGTTGAAACCCTAAAATATATAAACCTAATTTTGGAAATTAGCTCAACTCGTCATCGGTTCAGCTGGGTGGTCGATTTATTATTATTATAACGTAAATATACATACATATATAATAGTAATATTAACAAAGGAATGCATCTTATTGGTGTTTTTGATTGTTGAAATTCAGTCTAAAGCATTCATTCATACGGCTCAAATCTTTCTTCAAACTACCGAAGAATGCCAGCTGAAGACTAAACATTAACAACATTATTATAGGGTCGGATAAACCCTTTGCAGGAGAGGACGTTTTTGAAAAATCTGATTTGCATAAAGGAAAACCATGTTAAACGTAAAATTGCTTCAGCTCGAGAATTGTTTAAAGTACACTAACAGTTCAAATAAAAACTATTTAATAACGCTGCTAAATCGCTGTAAAGTAAAATTGAATACATTTTAAAAACAATGTAACAAAATGAAAAATATTAAAGAAAAAACCCAAACAAGCTTGAAAAAGTTTTAGAACAATTTTGAAAATTTTGAGTAATGATATTAAAAAAAATTATCAGAGCACCTCAATCCACACAACATTCTTAGTTCGATAACCTGTCGGTGTAATTTCCATGTTTATATTTTCGAAACATACGGCTCTGGATAAGGACACGTATTGACCAAGGCTAAACAATGGCTCCGGTAAATAGAGGCCTACTAGATTAAAGATTTGGCCTTGAGCTTTATTTATGGTCATGCAGAATGCCAATCGAATTGGAAATTGTCTTCTTGTTTGAAGGTGAAAGGGAACACAGTAGTTCAATCTATACGTGAGAGTAAAACTTTCTCTCCTACCTTAAGACCAGTTATTATTTCTAAACATAAGCTATTTTCAAAAAAAAAAAAATAAAATTCGTACAATCAATCGAGTTCCGATTAATAACCCTTTTTTTACATTTTAGTTTCTTAGTAACATAACTACAGAACCCTTTTCTCAAACGTAGCGAATCAGGTGGTAACGTACTGGTTTCAAGACTGTCTAAGAATTAACTGGGGAATTGCACGAGTTCATTTTGATCTTCACTTATCAAGGTGTTAACACTAGTGTAAGGCTTCTCTTTCCCTGGCAGTAAATTCAGAACTTTTCTATTCATTTACTTTTTGAAAATTGCCCATAACGGAGAATATTTCACTGAATTATGAACATTAGTAGCTTGCCTGAAACATCGACCTAAAACGCTAATCTTCCCTCCAAAGGGTATAAAATTTCCCATGATGTCTTGTAGTAGACATTAACCATGACTGCCGTTATAATAATCGTTATTAGGATATAACGTGGAAATTTAATGGTGAACAATATCATGCATTTTAAAACAGTAAGGTCCATGGCTAGGCGGTAAAACAATGTTTGCCCAAAAAGAAACGAAAGACATTGCGTGATTATAAATACGAATATTTTCCGAGACATTTTTAGAATTTTTATCTTTTCCTGTAAATAATCCTTCCATCTCCTGTAGAATAGTAAAATTTTGAAGTTAGATTTTTTCCATTATAACAACAAAGATAATATTGATCTGCTGAATTGTTCTCTCTTCTAAAGAATGGAGCAGCACTATTATGTACATACCTCAGTGAGATCTCCTACATAGTATTGAACTACATAACTAATACTTGCAGGACATTCCCGACGATCTATGTTTTTGGCTATCTGTATTGACAGATTTATTTGTGGTATGTTCTTGTTCTTTCACCGCAAACACTGTTTCTGTAAAATCGACAGAAATATTTACCAACGTTTTCGTTCGAGATCGTGTATTGACGTTTGCACAAGGGTCATTATCAAAACCTTTGCCATATTTGAAAAGTCAGAATTTGCATATTTGGATAAATAATTTTAAAATTTTTTATAAAATAACTGTGGCATAGTAACTTCAAACATTTGACTTTTGTTACCTTAGTTTGTTACGCGAATCAAAATTTCCATTTATTCATTTTTTTAATAATATCTCTAACATGTTAACTTTTTTCTCATGAATGTTACCATTTTTTAAATTACGCTAAACGAGCTACACAGTAATATTTTAACAAACAATTATGCTTTTGGTACAAA
Organism: Philaenus spumarius; assembly: GCA_018207615.1. NCBI lineage: Eukaryota > Metazoa > Arthropoda > Insecta > Hemiptera > Aphrophoridae > Philaenus > Philaenus spumarius. Next base: position 144,211 of record JAGFPH010002188.1, read on the forward strand.
GATTAAAGTGCTTAGCAATCTAATTCTATGGAATATCTGAATATATACTTTAAAAGTGTTATAATTTTAATTTAATCTCATGAATGTTACTATAACAAATAATTTCAAGTTATTTTTTTGTTTTGAAAACAAAATGAAAGTTTATTAAACAGTAATATAGTTTCAATATGCTGTACAGATGTAAAACCAATTAGGTCAATAAATTTATGAATTTATTTAACATATTTTTATTATGAAAAATTTCATTTATATGCCGGTAACATTCATGAGATCCGGTAACATTCATGAGTTAAAGTAACATTCATGAGCAATTATTAAACAAATGTAATAGAAACACAATAAAAATTTGAACAAATTTTATTTAAGTATACATTGAATAATGACACTTATTGTGCTAAAAGAAAAGTTGATTATAGAGCCATAGTTCACTTCTCATTGATTCTAGGGCCTTAGTTCACTTCTCATACACATCAACTGTTTGCGGAAATTTGTAAAAAATCCTTTTTCCTTTAAAAACAATTTGTGGATTTGGCAGGATTCCTAAAATTTGATCAAAAAGAACAAAACTAGTGTCACTCTCATCGATCCTAAAAAGCTTTCCATTATATCCAGACACTAGTTTTAAGAATGTCACTTTCACTTCTCCGTCTTCTTCTACTGGAGTTTGGCAAACCCCAACATAACGATATTTAGTGGCTTTCCTTTGGCCACCTAAAAACTTTACTAAAACATGTGTTCCCTTGGATATTGTAGTCACATCTGGTTGAAGCATGTCAATGACCTCCTCATCTGCATCAATGAGATTTTGCACATCAAAGACTTCGATATCTGTAGAATCTTTTAGAGAAAAGGTATTATCTTCATTTTCATCGCTTGAAGAAGAATCATAAATATCTTTATAAATTCTCCTTTTCTTCTGTGATTTGGTGTTGGATTGTTTTTGATTTTTTGAGACAGGCTGTTCTTCATTAAAAGAATGTTTTCTTGCAGTAAATGTTGGCCTACAGTTACAAATATTTCCTTCTTCCCACTTATTTTCCTTGCAAAAACATGAAATTTCTCTGTAAAACATTTCTCCCTTTTTGTGTGTGCTGATTTGATGGATCATTCTTGTGCCCTTAATAGTTTTTATCCCTGTAGATAATGTCTTTGATACTTCATTTATTTCTCCTTCTTTCACGTAAAACATGTTGACACTACTATTCTTGGAAAGTACATCAAACAAAACTTCAGCATTCGGTATATCATTACCATAAGCCACAACATTGTTAGCAAGCCTCTTTAATGCTCCCCCAACCCCGTCTGGAGCACCTTTGCCATGTGACGCTTCAAAGTATGACCATGTTGCACTGGAAAATCCATAGTCAAACACTTGATTACAAAACAAAAAGAAATTATTTTTCTGACGGTATTGTGTCGATGGACCGTCTGAAAAAAAATGAACAATTTTAACCTGAGGGAACTCTTTTTTCAAGTATAAAAGAGGGTATTTCAAATGTGCCCATATGGCAGATGGCCCATGGTTAGGTGAATGCGAAACTGAGGCGAAAGTTATAGGTTTGGACTTCTCCGATACATACATTACACCTGTATGTAATGTTGCCTGTTGTCTTGAGCCGCCAAAGTGAAACGATTGAATTTCCTCTGCTAGCTTACAGGAATAATTCTCAGAAAAATCAATGTGAATCAATGCTTCACTATTAGAAAGGCTCTCTTTTAAAGAATTATAGGCCGAATTTTGATGTTTTATATTAAATATGTGTATTTTGAAATCTTTCATATCCCTTTGGAATTGATTTTCAAGTTCCTTAGCAGTAGCAGATATTTTAACTTTCTTTGAAACTGTTACTTTCTTAACCACTTCCACATCATTAATTTTTTTTACTCTTGATTCTTTTTGGTTCCTCCATTCATACCAAAACACTGACAGTTCACAATTCACCTGAGTTATTGGTACTAGCTTATCCTTGCATTTATTACATTTATTATACATGCATTTGTCTGATGATTTGTCGCAACATATGTACTTGGTTAATTCATGGGCATTGTCATTCTCAATCATATTCAGAAGGTTTAGTTTTTTTACTTTGTACATGATATTTGTATGCTGTTTACAAAGGCATGTATCTCTTTCGGCTTCTGTAGGTTTAAGCACATAAAATGGTCTAAATCTACAAAACGTTGTGTAGGAAGTTACCATGCCATTTTCTTTAACAAAAGCTTTATAGTGAGACTTCATTGAGTCAGTCAGGTATCGTTTCTGCTTTTTCATTTTTTTTCGAGTGATGGTTTCTTTTATTCCTGCCGTTGTTCTGCTAACATCATCACTCAAAAAATAGGACTGAATTTTTTCCTTCAGCAATTTTTGTTTTCTAATTTCTTTCATTATGATTCTCTTTTTAGCAGCAAGGCCAAGTGCTTTACTTGAAAGATTTTGTAACCTGTACTTTCGTATCTGGCTTGACACTAAAACTGAACTTATAATTTTTCTATCATTACGTTTTTTAACACTTTGATATGAATCTTTTATTGATGAGACAAGAGCATTGTGGAAAATTAAAGTTTTAGCCACTTTGGTTTTCATAATGTTTTTTTTATGGTTTCTTGCATTATTATCTAACGATGAAAGAAGCTGTTTAGTTTTAGATTTTGGTGTGAGTTCATTTTCTGGGGTTGACATAGTTTTCAGTGATTGCTTCTTTTCTTCTCTCTGTAATCTTTTTGTCAATTTCCATGTTTTCCTTTTTTCTATCATGAGTTTCTCATTTAATTTTCTTATATTATCTTTAAGTTGTATATTTTCTCTATAGCATTTAGCTCTGTTCCTCAACATTACTTTTCTTCCACGTTTTACATCACCACTGGAAAATGCTCCAGGAAGAGGAGATGAAGGCGGTGTCCTGATGTTATTTATATTTTTTACCTTTTTTCTTCTGGTAGAGTCCCATTTTCTCCACGATTTTCGTTGAACTCTTTGCTCTCGAGAAGTTAGGTCAGAAATATTCTTTCGCTTTGCATTTCTGAAACAATTTTTAACACAACAAATATTAAATATTAACAGACAGAAAGACAGATATACAAGTCAAACTTATAACACCCCTCTTTTTGCATCCCCCGTTAAAAATAAGCCCTTAGTATGAAATGAAACAATACATATTAAAATATGAATGGATAAACAAGACATTTAATGTTGAAAAATATAAGTTAGGCCTCTACTATATATTAATTTTTTTAGTTGAATAAGTGTAGTGAAACATTTAAAAAAAAAACAAAGTCTTTTTTCTTAGGAAACCATTTTTTCAAAGTAACTTTATTTATCTTTTGTATTTAGTAAATTTATCAGTCGGCCGCACTGAACGTGTTAAATTTAAAAACCAATTTAATAAGTCATAGGCCCTCTACCTTCCTTTTTCTTTCTCCTTATAAGCTGCATCGCGCTCCTTGTCTTGCTTCCGTTTTTCACGATATCGCCTCTGTTTCTCAGCTGCTGTCAGTTTAGCCTAAGGAAAAATAAATAATATCACTTAATAGTCAAGACCCATCAGGTTAATCTGATATTTGCAAATTTTGTATAGGATACATAAACATTAAAAGTATCCTACAAACGCTATGACTAGCATCCGAAGATACATATAATGTAGTACTTTTTATTTTAAGGATTTCATTTTCCTAAGTTAAAATATTCTTAGAATAATAAATTAGTACCTACAAACTACTATACCATACAAAATAATGGTGAAAGAAATCTATATATTCAGCCAATCTTTATGGTTATTAACATTAAGATACAAATTCTCGTGAATGTTACCGCACCAATCATGAATGTTACCTTAACTGGGTAACATTCATGATTGGTAACATTCATGAGAATCATAGAGAAAAGAGCAATATTGGGCACATGTTGATTCAACTGTAAAGTGAGGTTAG
>JAGFPH010002188.1:148237-164689 GCA_018207615.1 Philaenus spumarius
TATCATTGAACTATGGTATCCGTTCTTTTGTACTATATATTTTATGGTGTTTAGTTCATCATGGAAGTCCTGTTTATTTAACGGAATAGTGAGAAGGCGGTGGATGAAGCTGTTGTATGCAGATATTTTTTTAAAGATGGAATGATGGGATGGTGTAATTACGCGTGTATGGTTGAGTCAGTGGTTTTCGGTAAATTTTATAGTTCAGCTTATCTAGAATTTTAATTATGGTTAAATCGAGAAAATTCAGACTGATGTTTAATTCGGTTTCTATTGTAAATTGGATCTTATTATTGACCGTATTAATGTGGGTTTTCAACCTTTCCGCCTGACATAAAATCCATCAAAAACAATAAAGGTATCATCAACATTTCTAGCAAAAAATAAAATTTTCTCCCTATGCAAATTACCCTCTGAAATTATAAACTCGTTTTCGAAATGGTTCACATATATTTCAGACAGTAGACCTGATAAGGGCGAACCCGTAGCGAGACCCTCATCCTGTATGAAAAAAGTCATTCTCAAATGTAAAATAATTTAGTTTTAGTACATCCTTATGCAGCACCAACAGTTTATCGATTTTTTAGGTGTTATGTTTTTTTTTTAATTTGACTAAACTTACTCTCAAGATGATCAAGGTCTCATGTACATTCACGTTCGTGTATAAAGTTACTATATCGAAGGAGATGAGTTTGAGAAAATGAGAGATGTTTAAATATTTTGATTTATTTACGAAATCGATTGATACGCTGTAGTTTTTTTTATTACTATTTTATGTTTTATTAATTGTTGCAATTTTTTGGCTATTATATAACCTGATGCGGTGGTGTAATTTATTAATGGTCTATATAGGGTTATTATTTTTATGGATTTTGGGAAGACCAGTAAACAGTTAGGCAAATTCGTTGATGGGTTATCTTGCTTGTTTGCTCTGTGAACAGTACTCAATTGTTAATACAGTGTTCTTATTGTTTAACTTTTGTATATATACTAAATATGTTCAAAAAGTATTGGACTGTGAGGTATTGATCCTGTAGGACTTATTCTTTGAATGGGTAAACTTAATTAATTGCACACACAAGTTTGTAAAACATTTATTACTTTGGTTTGTTCATGGGTGCAGTAAGTTTTGTTACATGTTTAATTGTGCATAAGTCCTGTTTTATTGACACAAATACATTAGTTAGTATTTAGTCAAATCTAACTATCCAGATGTATATTTTCTGGGAGTAAGCGGAACAATTGGCAACACAAAGTCGATGTTGCTGTTTAAATATGCATATGTATTGACAGACCAGAATTTGGCAAGGGTTCAACTTGTATTTCTCCAACAATGTTTATTTCATGACAAAATATTGTAGCCAACGCAGTACATTTATCTTTTTATTACTTTTACAGATATTTTTTTTAAATTTAGAATATTTTTAACTAACTTAACAAATATATTTTTTTACAGGTTTAATGTAAAAAAATAACATTAGGTAAGGCAAAATAAAGTCATAATATCTTATTTTCATACAACTTATAATTGAAAAACAATAAAAACTATGTAAGTAGTATCATAATAATTTGCATAACATGATGAACAATAATTTCAATTAACAATCTAATCTAAGTAATACTGAGAATGAGTAGTCTTTCTAGCGAGTAAGATTTGAAGAAGGAAATTTGTAAAATAGCAATTTCATAAGAATCAGGATGTAAGGTCGAAGGGTCACCTTAAAACCCCTTCATTCTGTAGTATCAATAGTAAATTGATTCTACTCTTTGTTTATGTGTCTTTATTAATGAGTGGGATCTGTTTACTTTAACATAACAAAGGACATAATAACTCAAAGTCTGAAACATGACACTTTATAATAAAATTTATGAAGATAGTAGAAATAACTCATTAATAAATCCTACTTCAAAAACAACTAGGTTAATACCTATTTCAATAGCTATGTTAATATACCAGGTGTCCCACGAAGAGGTCCCTATTTTTGAATTGATATGACAGACGTATAGAGCGCGCTACAGACTTGAAATTCTACAGTCGTGACTAACACATATTATGTAAAAGAAATACCCCTGAGTATCAGTTAATTCTGACTGATCCAAAAAAAAAAAAAAATAGCGGAAAAAAACAACAAAATCAGCAATTGTATTTTAAGGGTAAACCTACTTTTATTTAGAATAGGAACAGCTACAGCTGTTTAGACTATTTTAAATCTATCAGCTGACTGCGTGTATCCACAACAATGAACATATTTGGTAATAAACATTGGCATTTGTTATTAAGTTGCATTGTAAAGTGTCTTATGTACCATGCCGTTTTCAAGTGAGCAAAAAGTGAAATGTTGTTCCTGGGCTATTGCCTTTGAAAATGATTATGAAGCAATAAGGTGTTTTAGGGAAAGGTACCCAGGTGTAGTTCCACCGTCAAGGAAATCTATTCGTAAGTGGAAGACTATCCTACTAGAAACGGGGTCAATACAAAAAAAAATACCATAGATCCTCCAACATAAAAAATGAAGAAATCGTATGTGCTGCTTTCATGGAATCTCCTAATACGCCTAATTCAGTAAGAAAGGTGGAATCTGCTACAGGGATACCGAAGTCATCTGTCCAAAGGTATGCCAAAAAGAACAAAATCAAACATAATAAAACTCATTTAGTCCACGGACTGCTTGAAGATGATCCTGACAGACGATTGGAATTTTGTTCGAAAATAATTGAAAAGACTGACGTAGATAGCAAAATGGCATGAAGGAATCGTGTTTTCAGATGAAGCGACATTTTATCGAACAGGAACTATAAACAGGCATAATTGTCATTACTATAACACAAAAAATCCACATATCTTACAAGAAGAGAAATTAAAATCAACAGGTATAACAGTTTGGGCTGCTGTTACCAAGGATGGTGTTTTGTCGTATGACATATCCCGACAAGCAATGGCTGGAGAAAGGTATGCATCAGTTTTAAGCAATCACATAGTTCCTCATCTTTCTCAGCCTGAGATGAAAGACGTTTTTTTCCAACAGGATGGAGCTCCTCCGCATTATGCTAATGTGGCCAAAGCAGTTTTGGACCAAAATCTTCCTAACCGTTGGATAGGTCGTGGCAGCAGCTTCATGGACTGGCCCCCAAGGTCTCCAGACTTGACTGTTTGTGACTTTTTCCTGTTGGGCTTTTTGAAGGAGAAGGTTTACTGTCATAACATTGCGACATACGATGAACTAATGAGGTTGATCGAAGAGGAACTGTTGTTGATACCTCGAGAGTTGTTCAGCAAAGCGTATGACTGTTTTATATTTCGTTGTCATCAGTGCATTGCGATCGATGGACATCAGTTTTAATAAGGTTTATGGATAAAATACATTTAATTTATTTATGAGTTACTTATATCTTTAATTCCCTAACGTTGTTTAGTGCTTAGTAACATCGTTAAAATGCAATAATTATGTTGTAACACTTAAGCAAATAAAACTATTTTAACGATAAGGTACTATTTCTTTGATATCCCGCCATTTTGTCCTAATGTGTCAGAATTAACTGATACTCAGGTGTATTTCTTTTACATATGTGTATGTTAGGACTGTTAAGTTTCAGGTTTGTAAAGTGTTCGGTGCATCTAATATATTAATTAAAAAATAGGGACCTCTTCGTGGGACACCCGGTACATGACTTTACTGAAACTAAATACTGAGCTCAAATGAATTAGTATTATCCCACCCTTAAGTGTTTTAGATTCAATTTATCACCCTAAAAAGACGTTTACTACCATCAAACCAAACTCATCTCACTTTATTTTATATTAAGTAAAGTAAATATTAATAAAAATAATGGGCTACCGTATTTGTTTAGTTATGATTGGGAACTATGAATGTTATGCTATGAAGGTTTCAAGAAGAGTGATAGTAAACTCTTCACTGCAAGTGAATGTACAATAATATGAGTAAACAATATTCAAACCAAAATTGTCGAACAAAATTTGTGTTTTTTTAAACAAGGAATAAATTAAATTTATTTAGCAGTGCATTGCAGTATAGTAAATTTATTTAGCTGTACAATGCAGTATAGTAAATTTATTTAGCTGAGCAATACAGTATAGTAAATTTATTTAGCTGTTCAATGCAGTATAATAAATTTATTTAGCTGTGCAATGCAGTATAGTAAATTTATTTAGCTGTGCAATGCAGTATAGTAAATTTATTTAGCTGTGCAATGCAATATAGTAAATCTATTTATTTGAGGTATGATTACTTTAAATTAAGAGATTATCTTTTCCTCTTTATTAGTCTAACTGATATAAAGTAAAGATACGTTAAGTTAAACTATAAAAAACTGGTAAAATTTAAACACACAATATATCGATTATTATTACATGACTTAAATCAATTAAATCCATTCTGCTGTTTAATCTGCAGAATTAATCTGATACTGGCATTGCTATTTTTATATAAGGCCACTTCCTCTTTAACTCTAGAGTTTTTCCCTATGTAGGTTGAATGGAAATCTGTGTACCTTTACAAAAAACCAAACAAAGACACATTAAAATATTGGGCTACATTGTTTACTCCAGGTTTTTATATAGCATATCAACCATATAAATTCACATATAGCAGTACAATATCAAACAATACAATGTTCACATTTATAATTAATTATTAAAATAAACTGTTTTAGTTACAATAATGATGTTGTGTGCTCAAAAGCACATGTCGCATGTATGCATATTCATACCATCGATATGATTCATACGCCCGATATAATACAACCTACGGTAGGATTTGACAGAAGATAAATCACTGGGATTATCAATGGGTCATTTTATTGAACTCACACCCACCTAAAGCAATTTTTACTACATTAAGCCTGGCCGATTTTGTACATGACCAGTTTTATATTCATCAGAGTAGTGTGTGTAACATAAATATTGTAAATATACATAATTGATAGTAAACAATGTTATAGTTGAAACAAATAAAACCTAATTTACTTAATCCAAACTTTAATCTTATTCAACAAAACTATATGGTGGGACTAGCAAGATTTAAAGTTAATTAAAAAATTATGTTCGACGTGGCTTTTGCTTTCAGTAAAAAAGTGCTTATTTGGACGAAATAATTTGTATATATTGAAATAGAGTTAAAAATAACTGAATTACACAGTTAGCCAAACTTAAAATCAAGGACAACTAGAGATATAACATGATATACCTTATTATTTCAGAAAATGTATCAAGTTTTTGGGATTATGGTGATGGTAATAATTTCAATTAAGAGAAATACTAACATGAAACCTCTTTTTTTATTAGTGTAGTGTATTAGTGTGTCCAAATACCTAATAAACCATACCCTACATGGTGTTTTTTAAAGTGTTGGCCTAACATCGTGACCTTGACTCACTACCACTCTTTAACTGTCAAAATTCGGTTTCCCGAGCCCAAACACATATAAAACAATACCCAACATGTTTTTCAAAAATTATAATCCCAAAATAGTGACATCGAAGAACTGCCACTCTCTTTCTATCACAAACCGTTTTCCTGTACTCGAATAATACAATTGTATTATAATATACAGATTTTTTTATTATTGGAAGGTTTCTTGCAAAAGTTTTAATTATGATTGTATCTGCAGTAATTTATAAAAAAAAAAAAAATAGTTATATTGTTGTGGCAATTTGGGTCTCTTCAAAATAGAGGGACGATTATGATATCTAGGAAAAAACTAACAGAAAAAACTAATCATAAAATGAATTCAGGTGAAAAATTCTTTAATACTACATACTAACTTTATTATTATTATTTTCATTAACCGTCAATATAAACTTCATGTTTTATTAGTTATTAGATAAACATGTTATATATTAAAACTAATGTATAGAATTCATTTAAATTAAAATACTTAATTTACAAAACGCTTGCAGTATATTTGCATTTGGTTTCATAGTCTTATTCCATAAATGAAACATTTAAAAAAATAGCATTCATAAAATTAGCATCTATTTATTTATGAATGCATCGTTTTAAACCGATAAACTGACCATGCTTCTAATGAGCAGTAAAATTCAAATGCATAACCACAGTATTGGTTACTAAAGGCTGGAGCGGGAGATTACATTTCGGATACTATCTCTGTTCATATGACATCAATTTAACACACATAATTAACTAGGTTGCTATAATGCAAATACACTTTACACACCACACAGGTGGATGCAAATTCTGAACTGATAGTATGTTGTATTTCTGATCAAGTACTGTATAATCATTTAAATTCTAGTAATTTTTGTAACTAAAATGGTTAATAAAAACAGTTAATTTTCTACTTTATATAATCAATGGCCATACAAACAAAATTAATGCTAATAAAACTCACCAAAAGGTAAAATACGGTGCGAGAGGATAAATAGAAATAGTAAGCGGATAATAAAAGATAACCTTTTGACTTAATTGTAATAGCTAGAAATGTTGTATTCTCTAATGATTAATAAGTAGAACTTTACAAGAAATACAAATTCAATAGGTGAGATTTTGTATTAAACTGAGAAATTTATTCAATTCATAATATTTTGTGATACTTTGGAAACGCTCTCTTTGATAATATTATGAAAGATGTACTATAGATTTGTGATCTTAACTGCACACAATTTCTACTTTACAATATTATATTTACAAATTCTATTTAAATGATACATATTATATTTCAAACCATAGTACATTAGGTTTTGAGGATGTATTTTATAACTGTTTTAAAATAACAAACATTTTAAAAGACAAATACAATAATTATTAATGTCATTTACATAAATTTATATAATGTGTTAACTTATATGTTGTAACTTTTCTAACAATATTATTTAAAGTTTACTTACTTTTGTATTTTTCCGTCAGGTGACTTCTTTCTTTTCATATGACGGCGTTTCTCAAGAGTAAATATTGTACAAAGGAGTTCGTTGAATGTAAACACAAGTTCTATGAACAAATTTCTAACCACACTTCAATTAGATTTTCTGATGACGAATTAAGGGTTCTTAACAAAGTCCTTAAATATAATTTAAAACAATCAAAGACAACCCATATAGTCCAGGAAATTATAAACACTGAGGCAGCAATTAAAACTATACCGAATTGCAAATTGCACATCGAAACTAGAGTTTTAATTAATAACGATCTCAGAACACGCATACATAAAATATACCACAACAATATCCCTCGTTTTCCAAATCCGGGAGTCTCCACTGAATTGAAACTTATAAAACAAATAAAAAACAAGTTGTCAGATAATAATGCACTTTTTACAAAGGCCGATAAAGGAAGCACAGTAGTCATATTGGATGTCGATGAATATAAGTCAAAAGTGAATGTTTTCATAAATAATAACAACATCGAACAAGCCTCCAAAGACCCAACCCAAAAATTTGTTAAAACTTTAAACAACACGATAAATAATTCCACGAATCTGTTTAACCAAAAAACACGTCATTCTTTGAAACCCATAAACGTTGAAGCTCCATATTTCACAGGCCTGCCAAAAATACACAAACCCGACATACCGATCAGACCTCTCGTTAATTTTAAAACCGCCCCTGGATACAAGACTGCCCAAAAACTGGTTTTAATCATACGTAATAGTATAAAATTAAAGGACAACCGCAGCATTAAAACAGTACAGAATTTGTAAACATTATCAATGATATAACTTTGAAACCAAATTATAAAATCGCTTCCTTTGATATTGTTAACTTATATACAAACATATCTATCCACGAAACAATAGATACTCTAAGAAAGCTCCTTACCGAATCCAACGTGTTAAACACAGAGAAAATTACCGAGTTAGTCAACATTGTAACATTGTTGTTAGACCAAAACTACTTTATGTTTGACAACAAATACTATATCAAAAAGGACGGTTTAGCCATGGGTTCGCCACTCTCATGTTTACTTGCAGACATCTATCTAAACCATTTTGAAAACAAGTAGGCTACCTGCTATCAAATTTAAATAAAATGCACAAACATATCATATACTATACAAGATACGTAGACGACACATTCGTAATCTTCAATGGTACTACTAGGCAGATCGAAAATCTCAAGAATTATATGAACAGCATCAGTAGCTACATGAAATTTACATGTGAAGTAGATGCAAATCTTAATTTTCTAGATCTGACAGTAACAAAACAAACAGACCAATTCAAATATAAAATTTACAGGAAACCCACAACTACAGACATCACAATACACTCTACATCGCACCATCCCACATCTCATAAAACTGCCGCCTATAATAGCATGTTACACAGATTTCTCACTATTCCACTCGAACAAGAAGATTATTTGGAGGAACTGAATACAATTAAATATATCGCCACAGCTAATGGGTATAGATGTACTATGATAAATACCTTATTATTTAAAAAAAAATAAAATAAAATCTGTAAACCTTTAAAACCTCAAGATAAGACTACATACATAGCTTGTGAATATGGAAACATACTTTGAAATATAATTTCCAAAAAATTAAAGAAATTAAACATCACCCACAGCATTCCGGACCAACAATAATATCCAAAAACTACTGCCCCAAATAACAGACAAAGATCCCAAATGTAAAACTGGGATATATAAACTAGTTTGTGATGATTGTAATTAATTTTAAATAGGCCAAACAGGTAGAGCGTTCCACCAGAGATTTATAGAACAATTACCAAAAAAGAGCATAGATGGAAATAAATCTAATTATGCACGCCACCTGATAGACTAACCACAGCTACACGAGTTTTGAAACTAATTTGATACCAATAATACATATATGCAAAAAAGGCAAAATTATGAATGCTATTGAGGAATATGAAATTTACAAAGCCTTTGAAAACCTAGTTACGAATGATCAACTTCATTTTTCCTAAAATATACTGTACGACACGGGTATCAGTATACAAGATAACATGGGTCCAAGTTACCGCCAACGTAGACCTATAATTACATAACCGTGAAGCGGCAGTTGTCGTTGGACCACCGTACGGGATGCATCCCACGCTACTAATTTAATGTGTTTTCAGTGTTGGTGTTTTGTGTGTTTATTTATATGTTTGACGACCTCGTAAGAGTGACTTCGTATCTGAAGATGAAGTAAATCTTCGAAACGCTTCATATGAAAATAAAGAAGTAACGTGACGGAAAAATACAAAAGTAAGTAAACTTTAATTGTACGTTGACTTGGATAGCAAAATAAAATGAATCTTAATATTATTTAATTTATTGTATATGAAATAAATAAATTCTGTTTCAACCAATGGACACTACAGACCCTATTAACAATAATATTTAGCAAACCAGCCTTGTTATTTTCAACAACTTATAAGTCTTCTTCTAAAACTTTTTAATACCACCCTTTAGACTTTGTGTGTCTTTGTTTGTGTTGCGTTTAATGAATCATTGCAGCAACCTATTTTGAACGAAAGAAGAAACTGACTCATCTGTATGAGGGATTTATTATTTTTTTAAATAAAATAAAGAAGTATATAAAACAACTATTGTTATGTTTAATACTGAACTTAACTTATTGATGTAATGAACCAATATTAGTGCATTTATTCTAAATTCACATACATTAAGTATGTACGATGATTACGGTTATGAAATTATTATTTAATTCAATAATTTCAAAAAAGCTTGTAGTGTTATGCCTTTGTTATATTGTTTATTTGTAGCTTGTCTTTTTTTATATAAGAACTAACTTTTAAAGATTTTCAGGTTAAAGAGATGTTTGTTTTGCAAAGTTCAATTTAGTTGAGTTTTTATCAATTTAGTTTACTATTTAACATTATTCTTTCTAATAAATTTAACAACTGTAGTTATTATGTCTATAAATGACCTTTCGTCAAATTTCTTGAATTAAATAATTATATCCATCAAAACTCGATGTTGGAAGCAGAAGTTTATACAAGATTACAACGTTTTAGGTTTTGTTTTACAAAGTTAGAGTTTGTTGAACTAGTTTCGGTTAACTATTCTTCCTTGCCTATTCCTTAGCTAATTAACTCTTACAGTTTTGTCATTAATTGACAAATAAGTTAATAATAAACGAAAGAAAATAAAAAAGAAACTCGTCGTGAGGCAAGTGTGAAAAAACAAATTACAGTCGAAATAATTCTTCCGTCAGTTCTACAAACGCCGTCAGTACTCTAAACTAAACTGTTGGTCGATGATGTCGATATCCCCGTTAATTGTACAAAAACTATCAATACTCAGACTCAAACTAAAAAAAATTCATCAGTTGTGCAAACGTTAATACACGATCTCGAACGAAAACGTTGGTCAATACTTCTATCGATTGTACAGAAACAGTGTTTGCGGTGAAAGAACAAGAACATACCACAAATAAATCTGTCAATATAGCCAAAAACATAGATCGTCGGGAATTTCCTGCAAGTATTAGTTATGTAGTTCAATACTATGTAGGAGATCTCACTGAGGTATGTCCATAATAGTGCTGCTCCATTCTTTAGAAGAGAGAACAATTCAGCAGGTCAATATTATCTTTGTTGTTATAATGGAAAAAATCTAACTTCTAAATTTTACTATTCCAGGAGATGGAAGGATTATTTACAGGAAAAGATAAAAATTCTAAAAATGTCTCGGAAAATATTCGTATTTATAATCACGCAATGTCTTTCGTTTCATTTTGGGCAAACATTGTTTTACCGCCTACCCATGGACCTTACTGTTTTAAAATGCATGATATTGTTCACCATTAAATTTCCACGTTATATTCTAATAACGATTATTATAACGGCAGTCATGGTTAATGTCTACTACAAGACATCATGGAAAATTTTATACCCTTTGGAGGGAAGATTAACGTTTTAGGTCGATGTTTCAGGCAAGCTACTAATGTTCATAATTCAGTGAAATTTTCTCCGTTATGGGCAATTTTCAAAATGTAAATGAATAGTAAAGTTCTGAATTTACTGCCGGGGAAAGAGAGAAGTCTTACACTAGTGTTAACACCTTGATAACTGAAGATCAAACTGAACTCGTGCAATTCCCCAGTTAATTCTTAGACAGTCTTGAAACCAGGACGTTACCAACTGATTCGCTACGTTTGAAAAAAGGGATCTGTAGTTAGGTTATTAAGAAACTAGAATGTAAAAAAAGGGTTACTGATCGAAACGCGGTTGATTGTACAAAAAATGATTGCAAATGGCTTATATTTAGAAATAATAACTGGTCTTAGGGTAGGAGAGAAAGTTTTACTCTCACGTATAGATTGTACTACTGTGTTCCCTTTCACCTTCAAACGGAGACAATTTCCAATTCGATTGGCATTCTGCATCATAAACAAAGCACAAGGCCTTGATCGAGTATGCCTCTATTTACCGGAGCCAGTTTTTAGCCTTGGGCAATACGTGTCCTTATCCAGAACCATATTTTTCGAAAATATAAAGATGGAAATTGCACAAACAGGCTGTCGAACTAAGAATGTTGTGTGATTGGAGGTGCTCTGATAATACAAGTTTTTATTGTTATTACTCAACATTTTCAAAATTGTTCTAAAACTTTTTCAAGCTTTTTTGAGTTTTTCTTCAATATTTTTCATGTTGTTACATTGTTTTCAAAATGTATTCAATTTTACTTTTCAGCGATTTAGCAGCGTTATTAAACAGTTTTTATTTGAATTATTACCGGTAGTGTACTTTAGACAATTCTCGAGCTGAAGCAATTTTACGTTTTACATGGTTTTTCCTTATGCAAGTCAGATTTTTCAAAACGTTCTCTCCTGCAAAGCCTTTATCTGACCCTATAATAACGTTCATGTTTCGTCTTCAACTGGCCTTCTTCAGTAGTTTGAAGAAATATGTGAGCAGTATGAATGTATGCTTTAGCCTGCATTTCAACAATCAAAAACACCAATAAGATGCATTCCGTTGCTATAGAAATTGATTATCAGCGACAATTAATTAGTAGTTTATCTATTGTTACAATCTATCAATTTTAATTACTCTCTATATATGTATATTTACTTTATAATAATAATAAATCGACCACCTAGCTAAACCAATGACGAGTTGAGTTAATTTCCAAAATTAGGTTTATATATTTTAGGTAAAAAGTAAAAATCTTGCAAGTTATCAAGTCTCATTACAATATCAGATTCGCTGAGGAAGAATTATTTTATCTGTGATTTATTTTTGTGTTTTTTAGTTCGAGTCTATTTATGATGGATAGGAAAGCTTGTTAAAAAAATTGTTTTATTTTATATATAAGAAAAAGACATAAGTTGGTTAGGTCATAAATGAGTAAGCTTTATAGAATTTAACTTAAATAAAAAATAAAATAATTATTAATACGTTTATATAATTACCTTTTTTGATTCTATTGTTTTGAATGATTTCTTTCTGTTTTACCAGCTAATTTTAACACACATTTAGCACAAATATAAATAAAAGAAAACGTTTAATTTTCATATACTGAAGTTAAATATAGAATATGTACAATTTAAAATACAGACAATTTAATTTGGTTACACTATATAGTTTAAAAGTAGTCAAATAATATTCCGTGTGAAATACTTCTTGGTGTTTGAATATTTATAAATCCATTATTTTATTCTTCAGGAAATACATAATTTTTACATTTGTTTTGATTACGATCTTCTTTATTAACTGAATATTGTAGGTACAAGTATTATTTATAAATTAAAGTATTATATGTAATATTACTTTGAAATAAATGACTAAATAAATTGTGCTTCAATGCTTTAAACAAGTAATTATATATTAATTAGTCAAATACAAATATTAATAACTCACAAGAAAAAATATATCACATTTTTCAAATTCAAATAATGTTGTTATTAAAAGGAAAAATATTAAATTTAAAACTATTTTTATTCACCGCTGCACTCCAATTATATTATACCAACAAAATGTTTTATATTGTAGGTAACAACTGACGCATGTCTAGGTGTAACTATTTATACAATACACACTTTATGGTATACTTTGGTTACATAAACCAAATCTTGATGTGTAGAATCTTTTTACTCTGCTATATTAGATTAAGATTCATACTCAACCTACAGATTAATAAAAACTTGGGACTGTAAGTAAAATCTACCAAACGTATTCTGATTCGGAGCTTATTAAATATCATATTGACGTATAGTCACATTAATGTCAAATATAAGCCGTTCTAAATAGTCAGCTTTTATCGATAATATTAGCACACCAAAATTAATAGAATTCTTAAGCCTATACACTTTAAAAACTAAAACATCACCCTTTTTTTGTCGATCCCCATCTCTGTCTTCTCCTGAAAATGACACATTCACACTCCAATTAATCGAATCTCAAGATACCCTCTTGTGCAGTAGGCAACTCGTAAATTTTGGAAGCCTCTCTGGCGACACGAAATAAATACCACTCATCCTAGTGTCTCAAAAGGAGATTCGATTGTATTTTTAGATTAAAATAATCAAGAATTGATAATAAATTCTTACAAGAGTAGAATTCAATATCACGTAAGTAATAGTAATGTTGGAGTGGTCATATTTCGCAAACCTTAATAACTCTATATGTAATCTGTACATAAGCCTATATAATATCTACGTCTTTAAATATCAACTTAAACGATCTTGTCAAATAATATAAGATATCTTTTGAATTGCCTTTATTTACCTTTCATAACTTACATTCTGTATAGGTGAAGAAAAAATAAACATGAATCCTCGTTTACTGTAGTTGTCCTTCTATCTATTCCTCCAGTGTTCCTACCCAAAACAATACCTCTTACTAGCGGCAGACTCTCATCAGATAGTGCTGAGGACACACACGTATGAACACTCAATGTAAAACATTAGTTAGTAAATTTTGTAAGTAAAAGAGTTTCGATTTATGTATGCAAAAATTATACAAATGATTCTTTAACAATAGAGTAATTTAGTAACGCTATCCTATTACTACATACATGCTATTTAAGAGCACATACACCTACCAGCAATAGTCGTGAATCTGGCTGTCAAGCAAGAACAAATTTCTATTTTGTTTTCTAATATTTTAAATACTAATCAAATTTTCACAATACTTGTATATTGCTACGTTTATAATCATGACATACAAATTATTGCATTGCCTTTTATATTTATTTGTTGTACAAAAGTTTAATAACTATTTAATTAGTATTTCTTAAACTAAAATAAAATCTATTATATTTTTTAAGACAACTACTACATGAAATTCATAGTTGTCTTTGCACTTGTATACAAACCACAATAAAGAGTGTAAAAGATGAGTTTACAGTAATAAACAATTTCAGAAAATGAAGAGATATTACAAAACTTGAGATAAACAAACAAAGGTAGTAACTTCGAAGTAATAGTTGTAGTAGGATATCTTTCCAGTGTAAAACTAACTGTAAGAGTTTTAGGACTTTTGAAAGTTGTAAAGTGTATATGGCATCAGATTTATTGTTAAAAACACAACTACACGATGCATTTAAATCGTAATCGTTGTAATATAATAATTGTACTTCTTAAAACTATCTTGTTATCCTGTCTCAAAGTCGAAATAACGTCACAATAATTTAGTCTTTGAGATACAATGTTGTCACCTATATAAATAGTTTGTACTCTGCCTTCACCACAGGAAACATTTATCACTTTCAAGTATTTTGACGAAGTTCCAGAAGTTTATGTAAGATATTTATAATTTTATTAATCAATTAATTTAGTAAATTCTTATCTAGTGTTTAATAAAAATAGGTTGATGGGAATGTTTTATTTTACAATTTCTAAATTAAACTACCCATTACGTTCTCTTTGATAATCGTTAGGTGCAGTTGTAACATTAAGAAGTCTTCATTTTGTGCATCGAAATATGACTAAATAGAGCTCGTCGCCAACTGGTTCTTAAAACACGTCTTATGTTTTGAATAAGGATTGCAAATAAACAGATTGAAATAATAAATAATTAAATCCAGCTTTATCATTAACATATTTCAATATTAAAATTAAATATTTAATTTAAAAATGTCACAGATGTTGAAATGTACATAAATCTATCATAAAAATGAAATCCCATTGCTAAGAAACCCAAAGTTAAAATATAACTAATATTAAGTATCCACACAAGAACTTAATATACAAATTGAATGATGGTGATCTGTAAATTTGTATTTTATGTCTTACAAAAAATAAAGCAATTTTTGTATTTAAAAATTATGATTAGTAAAATAGTTAACGTTTTATTGGCCAATTATTGCAAAGATAACACGATAACGCCGTATTGCATTAGGATTATTTAACATATTATTGTACTAACAGTTATTTATATAACTGAGTAAATAATAATATAAAGTTATAAGTTTAGTGAAATATTCTATTAATATCACTACGTTTGGTGTAACATAATTGCATATTTGTGGAAGAGTTTTAAGGTAATTTTAAATATTTTTATTTAAATAAGGTATACTTAAAAAAAAATAGAACAATATTACGTTTTGCAACAATTTGGTCCACTGCTTTACGTTTTAATAATATGCGAGTCAAACAAATCGAAAAGTACTGTTTATTTTCAAAGCAGACAATACCATACCTAGTCGGTATTTTCGAAACATAGTTTTGTGTTGTAGGGCTGGACAACGAAATTTATCTTTGGAGATAAGAATGAGATTAAGGTTTATTTCAGATGAAAGCACTGTACCATGTTGTTTATAATAAGAAAAGTAAAAGACACATTTAACTTAACTGTGATCAAATTTACAAATCATATATTATTATAATTTTTTTTAAATATATTTCTCAGTGCCAATGTTTAGGTGTCTTCAAGATAAACCTAAACATTTATATATTTAAGTAGAAATAACTATAATGCTATAAATAAATAGTGTTTCAAGAACATGAGTTAACACACGAAAAATTTACTTTACTTTTTTTAAATGATACTGTTTTTTTTTTACAGTTAAGTCGCTGAAAAAGTATTTCACAATCAGAAACATGGTTTTCAGTTTACACTTAGCATAGAATTAGTAAATTTGTCCAAATAATATTTTAATTTATCAGTCAATACTCTTAGAAGGCAATATTAAACAATGTATGGATATGTTGTATGTTATACAAAATTTTACGTGGTACTATCCATGAATCTAACATTTGTAAACAATTAGGAAAGTACATTTGTAATGCAGATAATTAAAGTAAATAAACATTTATTTATTTTTGTATTTATTACCTTTCTTACTATTTATTTACAAAACACTTTTTAGCACTATGTAGTTGGTTTATCCTTAACCACACAACAAACAATCGGGTTATTTTTTTTCAGTTATTTGACAAATAAAAATATATGGACAGTATACTAAAATTACTTCCCTCATGTAACAATAAATATTGCTCTATTGAGGAGGTAAAGTATATCATTAGGTTATCTTGTATAGCGACGTTATCATTTAACA
>JAGFPH010002188.1:164789-185988 GCA_018207615.1 Philaenus spumarius
CCATAAAATATATAGTACAAAAGAACGGATACCATAGTTCAATGATACACAAATTATTACATAAACATATGAAAATGAAATGCACCAATCGCAAGAACAAGGAAATTAATAAATTTGTCTCGATCGAATATGCTAACATTGTTCCATTAATGTTAAAAAAATACTTTTGCGAAACACAAAATCAACTTCTAGTATCAATCTAACAACAACTTTCAACAAATTTTGCGACATAAACGGTTAACAACAACGGAAAGTAAGTCAGGTGTATATAAAATAAACTGTAACAATTGTGACCGACGGACATTTATATTGGACAGACAGACAGAGGTTACAGAACGCTTTAAAGAACATCTGCCACACAATAACATACGCAAAGTGAAGTCAAATTACGATCAACATTTAATGGACTATAACCACAAATACACCAATTTCGAAACCTCTTCATTATTGCGTAAAGGGGAGATTAATGAACGCCGTCGAAGAATTCGACAGTTACAAGGAATTCAGACCAACCCAGATAACATATTAAATGATCAGCTGTCATTTCAGTAAAATGACTTATATGATACAGCCCTTAGTTATAAAGATAGAACTGGTCAATAACCATCATACAAAGTAGGCTGTTTAGTTTAGCTAAGTGTATCATAGACGATAAGATGGTGTATACCCAAGGTCACTAGATAGCAAAGGTTGTCTCATTCGGGAAATATAAAACAAAGTGGAGTGGAGGATGTGACGTAGTTGTAGTAAAACTAAATACATCTCCCATGGTAGCACCTGTTTTTTACTACAATGACGTCACTGGACAGGGGGGTTCAAGTTTGTTTACATGACTATGAGGCAACCTTTACTATCTAGTGACCTTGGTGTATACCAACCGGCTTAATCCGTGTCGCACTATAAATGATGTGTTGTGTACTTTTTGTCATTAATGTGTTTGTGTTTCTGTGTGTTATGACGAACTGAATAGTGATTCATATATTATACTAGCTGACACGTATGGCGTTGCCCGTGGTGGTTAGTATTTTCAGTCTTTTTAACGTAATTGTAATCTTTTGAAGTGTTCAGTTAGTGAGTGGTATTTGGCTTTTATATATATAGATCTTAAATAATAAAAGCACTATTGTCATAATAATAAAAGATCTGAAATTATGATTTTAGTAACTTTGATCCCCCCAAACCCCTCCTAAAATTTCGAAATTTTTCATACCCTTTCTTAGAGAGCGCCTAAGGCCCTAGAGGAAGCTACATACCAAATTTCATTCCAATCCGTTCGGGCGTAATTTGAGGATGATCAAAAACGCATTGAAAACGCAAGGGAAAATGCAAAAACGCCTATTTCTGGCGTAATTTTGGGAGAATCTCAAACATTTTTTAACAGACTACTTTTAATCCTTAAACGAACCTAAGTACCAAATTTCAACTTTTTCTGCCAATTAGTTCTCGAAAAAGCTGAGAAAACGCAAAAAATCGCTAGAAAAACGCGAATATTGGGCGTATCTTTGGGATCTTTTCAAAATCCGTTCTTAGTGCGCGTTAAAGGTCCAACTGAACATGCATATCAAATTTGAACTCATTTGGTTCAGTAGATTTTTAGTTCTGCTGATGAATGAATCAGTGTCATTTCGCTTTTATATAGATAGATAAGTAATATTGATATTACAATCTCGAAACGCGTCGTATGTAGGTCAAATCAAGAAGTCACAAGACGGACTAATAACCAAGTAAAATACTTATTTTAATTTCCAGTATTTATTTCATTTTATGAAGTGAATTGGATAACATAAATCATGAAACTATAATCAATTATGTGTTTGTAAATGTATATTAATTTTTTTTTTAATTGATTAAAAAGCATATAATTTTATTAAAATAAAGATATGAAATTAATATGAGCTACTTTATATCTATAAATTCTGAACTATACTTTCTTGTAACTTAAACAAAATAAAATGCAATTACAAATTATAACAAACAAAACAAAACGAAATTTTACTCCTACATACTGATAACATAAAGTATTTATTATTTATTGTTTATATATTTTAATAAGAAAAAGAAAACTGTTCTTCTTGGATGAGTCTCGAACCTATGAACCTATAGTATGTATGACCTTTTGTGTTCACTACGTAACTTCCTGAGCCATGATGGTGTTATGCGTGTTATGGGTAGATTATTTGACGTAATCAATATTCTTGACGCTATAATTTAAAATTATTCGAAGTTGTACGTCTAACAGATGCTGATGACCATCAGTGCATTGAATTATATATATACAAAAAAAAAACTGATTGGTAATGTGCAATATATTTTTTGATTATATAAATGGAACGCGCACAATTTACATTGCCGTAAATGTACAGTTTGTAAGCAGAACTGGCAATCAACTTGAACAGTCCACTCGCTGGTGGCAACAGATGTATCTAACTACCTGCTATATATGTTTACTTTGTTCAGCAAACAAAGTACTTAGATTCCAAAAGAGTAACGTTGATATTAAGTATTTTTCTACAATGTAAGGTTTAAATTAAATTTTGAGATAAAATATATTATGAATATTTAGGCTTATATAAGCAAAACACAAGTAAAATCACAACCGTAAACCGTAAATACAATATTATAAAGATTGCGTACTTTTAACTATAACTGAAAATTAAATGTAACTAGTTGGCAGAGCTTATAATTTTCCTTCTTTGTAGTTGATGTGCATCTGGCGTTCCCAACCTACGAAGTTGTTTTCCAAATGGTATGCTCTGCTAAAAATACGCTATAGGTCTGTGGACAAAATGATATAACCTTAAGGTTCGAAAAGGATGGAAAAGGCCTACTGTGATTAGAAATGTCAACCCTTTAACAGCGCCGTATTATAAAAATAAAAACGTGCTTTTCTTCAATATAAATTTACAATTCTCAAATCAAGGAAACGAAATACATTAAAACAATTTGTTTTTAATACTTCACTATAGTTAATTCGTTTTAACCTGAATTTTTATAATAACTATATTAAATATAGGTAATTATTGATTCTTTCCATTATTAATTAGTTAAACCAAAGTTGCTTTACAAAGAATATGGCCAAACATTTATTAGAATTTTGCAAACTTGTTTTTGTACAAATAATAGGAGATTTGTTTTATCTGTTTCATATATTAAATATGATACTGACTTGAAATACTATATTATAAATTTATGTAGAGTTGTAAGTAAACTGAGATATTAATATTACCAACCACTTATAATGTATTTTTGTGCGAAATGTGTGGTAAAGACTCTTAATTTGATTCCTTATTTTCTAAAAGATAAACTAAATCAGAGAGTTGTATCACGGATACAAGATTCCAGCTTCTAAGCATGAACTTTAACATTAGGTAGTATATTTTGTATTGAAATAACTGTTTACATTACCAGTAGTTTCTGTAGTAATGGTCAACAATAAAATTATACGAATATGTATTATACTGCTTGAATTTATTAAAAATTCACCTACTAGCATAACATTACAGGGGGAATGTTATCAAAATAATTAACTTTATATTTTAGAGTTCTTAAAAAAAAAACTAACACCAATTAAAGCTATTATTTATATTACACAGTTTCCTTTCTAGAGAATTAGTTTTGTCTGACTACAGAAATTTAATTTTTAAAATGTTTCCTTGTTTACTAATACTTTTATTCTTAATTTGAATAATTGTTTGTATTTCGGTAAATGTAGATTCTGGATTCTAATACTATACTAGTAAGCCCCCGTGAAAAATCACAGGTATATTAGTTAGATACACACCAGAAATACAACATTTAAAAAACAAACTATTAATAAACAACACTTATCTGGGAATACTTATCTGGGCCTACATAACTATGCTGACGGGGCTTTTTATCTCGGTAAATGTGTACACTAATAAGAATTATAAAACTTGTTAAACATTTTTATTTACATACTTTATTATATTTAAAGAAAGTTAAAAATACTATCTTTTAATTGATTTTCTTTTTATATTGATAGATCAAATGATTTAGAAGTTATTATTGTTATAGAAATCAATAATCGAATATGTTTATATGTTATACGAAGATGTGCGTATGTTTCCGAAATATATCTCTTCTTTAAATTTGTATACACAAATTTATTGATGATAAAACTTTGTATTTATATACAGTTTATATTTTTTCATAAATACCTGTGTATCACTTTTGGTGCTGCTCACAGTCCTGTTTAATGTCTCTACATTTAATAAGACAACGTACGTTTCGCCTTTCGATCAGGCATTTTCAAGTCACTTTTAAAAATTCATAATAAATAATTAGCATTATTTTAATTCGTCAAAATATCACATTAAGTTCTTACACAACATAATGTGTTTTATAACTTTTTAATAGTCATTTTGTTTTCCTTTTTGTATTGCTGTACAGTAGCACTACTTCAATGTATCCCGTGCTTAATATTAAACTGTTTTCGTTGTATAATACGAGTACATATCAGTTGTGAATATGAATAAATAGCAGCAAATCAACAAATGATACTTTATTTAACAAATATCGGCAATACTTTATGTGTTTCAGTTGTAGGACATCAACTGTGTTATATTTGTACATATTATTCAATTCTGTAAAAATCATAGATTGAATGATATGAACTTGTGCTATAAAATTGGTGCTAGTCGTTGGTGCACTGATCATAATATATGAAACCGTATTATGACATTGTAAGTCCAAAGAAATATTCATGTTAGAATTATTGTTAAGCGGTATTATAACATACATATACGTTATACGGCATAATTTATTTGAATTATAAATGTAACTAATTTATAGGGTAGGTTAAAATCAGTTTAAAATATCTTCCTATATATTTTTCAAAAGTTTATAAACGTTAACAAATTTTAGACTAAAAAAACTGGAATTATTAAAAACAAGTATTAAAATGAAAATGAAAATAAATATAGTAAAATGTAAATCCAGTTATAGTGACAGACACACATCAGTCCTTACTTGATTAATGTTTTAAATGTACACTGAGTTGGATCTAAAGACCTTAAAAAATAATTAAAAAGCTGGAATTAATTAAGCGCAGTGGTAGAGAAAAACATCTAATCCCTCTGGTAAGTTTATTTACAGCCTTATTATCAAGGAAATAAAAACTCCACTCCATGATCACAGTCCCATTCCACGGTTTAAGAAACATTAATCCGTTAAGTGGCTTTATTGCAAAATACCAAATCTTTTATCTTTATAATAATAAAATTCAATATATTATTTATTACATTATTTTCAATCTTTTTCAATGTAGGTTTCCAAAAATATTTTAGGATGTATGACCATTAGTTTTTCTCCATTTTCTTCCTAGCAATAAATTATAATATTAATTTTTACTATACAAAATTGTAATTACTGTTTCATTGCTGAAACTATTTGAACACTCTTAGTTATAAATGAGCCAATTGACTTGGTGTTGTGGAATATTGATATTGAATAACACAATTCGACTACTTATGGATTAAACTTTCGTTTAGTGACTTCACTTGTAGAAGGCTTTTGTTGATCCTAAAAAAGACGTATTATTTAAAAGCAGTGCTGTCAACATACTATTTTTTACACTAATTGTTAAGAAATTTGTCAGAACGTGTTATTTTTTAAATAGACGTAAAACAAAAAGAGTGTATGGCTTCCAGTGGGTGTAATTTCACATAGTCGAATCCGAATTTAATTTATTCATAATATTTGAACTAAATATAAATTGTTATATAAAATAATTACGTTTTAGGAATTAGTGTTAACTTAATATAAATTACATTTTACTTATTTTAGTTAGTTGTAATATTTGTGTTTTATTTTTAGTATAATATACTTAACAATTTGACAGCTATAAACTCCTATAAAAGCGAGTGTACGTACGTTCGCACGTACATAAATACGTACATTCGTACGTACGTGAGTAACATTATAAAATAACAGCTTATTTCACAAATCATCTGTAATACTAAAACAAACCTAGCAAAAATTATACTTTGGGGTTATGTTTCCTAGGTTAAACGAATAAGTATTTCTTCTTTAAATTTGTAGAAATGACAATATATATTGATAATAAAAGGTTGAATTTATATTAATTTTATAACTTCTAAGCAAGGTTATTATGTATTATAGCCTGCATTAGTTCTATAACTCATATTTAAAAAAATCTACTACGCAATACTTCTGTGCTACAATACTTAATTATTGCTTGAAGTTGTAAACATAACCCCAAAGGAAAATCGATTATATTTTTTGTTTAAGTATCACATAACATGATGGGTGAAAACAGATGTTATATTATATTGTTACTCACGTACGTACGTATGTACTTATGGACGTACACTCGCTTTTATAGGAGTTGATTTTTACAATTATTTGTTATTTATTAGTTATACGAAGTTATTATATTTAATTAATTAAGATTTAACATCTTTATAGTTATATAATTTTGAGTTTTATTTATTACTAATAACAAACTAAATCTATATATTAAAAGAATTTATGAAAACTTGTGGCAGTCAGTACGGCCATTCTATCCGGCCGATTTCCTTATTTTTTTTTAAATTGCAGGTAATCATTCTCAGATATGTCATCAAGCATTACAAATCATGTATCTTTCTCCTTACAAACGTTATAATCAAATGCAAATTTCTGCTGTGTATTCCTTATGGGGGGTTTTTTTTTGTTCTTTGTCCACTTTGCGTTCGTATACCATTCATCCGATTGCTTTTAAATTTTGCATAGTAACACAGGTTAACCCTGGGAAGGTTTTAAGCCATTTACCAAAGTCCTAGGACATTAGGGCTACGCCCCAGTGGCCCTCAAAGTTTCAATTTTAATCTTATGGAAGAAAGATTTCTACTGATTTTATCAAAAACAGCTTATTTTATCAGGGGCACAAAAACAGCTGTTCGTATAAAAAACTTACCAACACATCATGTTTGTTTACTTTCATTACCATAGCAACATTACTTAGAAAATTTGAACCTTTTTGAGGTTACATTGACAAACTAAAAACAAACACAAACAAAAATCAACGAAAAATGCTAACTATATTTTAATTCAATTCAAACATTGGTTGTTACAAACCTATTATATATAAAACAGCAAATTTGGATCAAAAACTGAACATAATTTTAGGGTGGGCCTACAATGAACCAAAACACCAATTGGGCTAATTATTAGAATCAGGTTTTATTATAATTCTTCACAACTACCAGTTTTTTTTAGATTAGGTAAAATTTTCCAACTGCGAGCGAAGCGAAGCAGCCATTTGAGGCCGAAGGCCGAAGCGGGGTTGGGACGCTGAGAGTCCAGGGGCAGAGCCCCTAGTTCTATATTACAATAAAGGGCTAACATTATATTTAATACTTCCAAATTTATTGTATCTAATAATTATTACATTGTAGGTAAATGCAGATGACAAGAGCGGTAAAGACAGAGTTTAGGTAAGAGGTTTACAAACTAAGCAAAGTGTTATTTTAGGTTAATTATCTAAGCTGCTCTAGAGTGCTTTTCCTCTCAGCCTTCACTTCTAAATTCCTGTTATTTATACAACATTATTATGCAAATTGTTTATAATTAATTCGCATAATGCTAACAGTATCAATACATTGAATTGATTACAGCATTGTATTTAAATACTGTTTATTACATGAAATTACAAGTTTCATGCATAACAACTGCGGTTATATAATTATAACATATACATAAGAAAAAACCGTCTCAGCATAGTTATGACAGTGATTATCACAAAAAAAAAAAAAAACAAATATCGCTTCTTCGGATACAAAATTGTGTCAGTGGATTCTTCTAGTAAATGCACCTAAAATAAAACGCCCGCCAGTTCATTATAAAAATACATCTATTTATTTAAAGAAAAGAAAAAGAAATATTTATTTAATATCCACCCTGAAATTGCTTGTGTTACAATATAATTACTACACACAAGAATACTATAAATTTGTTGATATGACCATTTCTACATTGAATTCCAACTATTATTACAATGTATTTCTAAAAGTATATTAAAACAAAATATAATAACCAAACATAAGTAGTTTTGAAACCCTATTTTGCCACTATATATACTCTCAGAAAACGATTAGTTTAAATTCGATTAGGTTATAAGGACCTGACGTAAATGCAATAGACTAAAGTTATTTTAAGAAGTATGTACTAAACTAACACTGTGAAGTAACTAAATATTTTATATTTTCAACTTATTAAATCATAGACAAAACAAAGTATTTAATTAAGCATAATATTATTTTAATTTGTAGCAAAACAAAGAAATATAAATCATATTTGAAAATATGAAATATTTTAGTAGTATTATAATTAGTATTTTCCAAACAAATATAGTATTCAATTTATTTATTGATAATAATATTATTTACAAAAGTATAAATTGAAAATATTATAAATATAATTAGAGTAGTAAAAATTGTGTTAATAAAAGCTTAAACTTTGATAAATAAAAGTAAATAATATAAAATTAAAGTTTAATAGGTTTAAATTACTTATCAGGTTTAAATACCAGTAGGCCTACGTGGGCGACTTAGCATCGCTATTTATTATTTTTGTTTTTGTAAAATTGTTTTTTTAGGAAAATTTATGTAAATACGAATCACATTCTGAATAAATATAAATATGTTTCGGACTTATGTACATAAATGAACTTTTTATTCAAATACCATTAAAAAACACGAGTGCAATTAGTAGAATTTATTATCTGCTATATTATATGTTTTTACAGTTGATCTATTACTACGTACATATTTGAATACACTCAGTTTTATCATTACTAAATTGGATCTTAACCAATTACTTCCATTAATACTACATTGCGGCTAAGTTGAGTACTTCCATTTGAAAGGCGCACTTTTAACGTAGTTGGTCGCCTTAACTCTGAAAAATATAACATGCCATGCATGAAAACCGACGATCTTAAGTCCACGCCAACAAATTCGAACGTTTGGCCTTGAGATTTCTGTATTTAGTTTTACATACTTATATTACTTGATAGACGTAAAAGAACTACTTAGAGATTTTTTGCAGATATAAAACCTAGCGCATTCGAATCCTGACGTCAAAAACCCCCTATATGCAAATTTGTATCCAAATCTTTAGAGCCGTTAACGAGATCTCCGAAATAAATTATCATTTACATAATTTGTTTTGCATTTTTAAGAGACTTAATTTACTTTGAATATAATAACAATTTGTATTAGGATCAAAGCTTAAGACCAAATTAGTTCTGCTAGGTAATATAGACTCTGAGATACAATCTTTTGGATATTTGTATAGTATCTTAGGAAACTCGTAATAACTGAATATTTATAACACTAAAGTATTTCTTAAAAACAAAATATAACCAAATATTGTTAGGTTTGTATATAACAAATGTTCAGTAGTTCTGTCAACTTTATATTAATAAATATTTAAGTCAATAAATGATATTTAATTAAAAGTAAGTTATATTACAACTTTTATGAAACAAGTTTTCTCCATGTTTCTCATTGTTCCTTCCGTTTCACACAGAGTAACATTCCACTACTTCCAGTTCAATGTCTCCACACGCCAGCTGTTCTTCAAGTATGCCAATTGGTGCTGGATTATCTTCTTCTTTAGACTTGTCTAAAATCACTGGTAGTGCCTTTTTGCAAGACTGTGTCTGTTGCTGAATTTGTATAGTAAAGAACAATACAGTAATAATTACCTGCATCCACATTAGTTCATGCAACCTTTTTTGCAAGTTCGTACGTAAAATACATTGAAGTGTTGACTCTGGTGCTGGATTTTCTGCTTCCTTAGGTTAGAACCACTACGGAGTATGCTATCGAGCCCATTTCAATGGATCGTTTTCGTTACCTACATGTTTACATTTGGTGGTAACGCCTCATCTGGTTGTGTTGAGCAGAATCTGTAGCTAGTGGCAATCTCGAGATGTTAAATTTAGTATTAGCTGCAACTTTAACAAAGTATGGTATCGCAGTTCATCTAGGTGTTCAGCATACATAGCAACAAGACATTTTCCTACCTTTTTGCTATTTAATCTGATGTTTTTTTTTTAAGATTAATTAATGATGCTGCTTTATTCAAATGTTCTCTATGTTGAAAAGCTAAACTAACAAATTAGTTTTTACTTTTTACAAAAAGCTCTGATGTAGTACCCACCGATAGCATTGAAGTTCATTAGGTAATTTATAATGAAATGATGTGGAGGCGAAATAACTATCTGGCATTTTAACTCCTCCACACTTTTTGAAAGAAAGATTAATATGTTTTGGCGCCAATACAGAGAGGAAAACGAGAAGTTCGATGTCTTCACCATCCACAATCACAGTTTAATACTGAGGAGCAACATAAATAGCACTGTTGGCAACCATGAGGTCAGCATTTTGAATTGCCTGCTGTGCACAGATGTAAACTTTTTGTAAATCCTTCTTGAGCAGATCAATAAATCATCTCTTTTTTCTTTCATTTACAACGATCTTTTCTCGTGTACTTTGTAAAACAGTTTCATTATGACACATTTCATCTGGAGTAGAATGCGCTCCAAGTCGAAATTGTTCACAATTTTGTTTGCTCCTTTTGTCACTATCAGGGTACCCGTCAAAAATGAGAGCTATATCTTGACCGTGGTGATTATGTAATTATTCAACATAGCTGTTAGCTATACCTACAAAATAAAATTGTTGTCTGCACACAACTTTTTGTAATAAAATAATGGCAACGATCAAATACTACACTGGGATTCCACATGATTTTACAAACTCTGTAGTGGGTGAGAATGATGTGTATAACGAAGCTCTTGTGCCCTTACGCATGCCCTAGTCTGTAAATGAGACACAGAAAAAAAATTACATTACGAATTTGAAAAAAGCTTATAAATTAAAAATTAATTATAAAAATACTTATGACTACTTTGCTTTGCACAACCTGTTGAGAAGCAACAATGCTGATGTTTCTAAGTTTGATGGCACTGTTAATAGAAGCAAAAGTAAGTACCTTGTAGTTAAATTTGAATTTTAAATGCCTTCCCCAGCCATTGTGATGGGATAGCCATAGTAAACTACTGTTTTTCCAAAAATATCTAGAATGGAAAAAATTTAAATAAATTCTACCACCTACAAAAATGTGAAATCAACTGAATAATGAATTCTGAAAACCCTCTCCCTTCACCGGCTCTACCTGCCCTTAACCAAACCTACCAGCATATTGTCTCGGCATCTTTTGTCAACACAAACAAAAGTGGCATCAAGTTCTGAATAACCCATTTTACTGACATTTTGTCTTTATATAACTTACTATGGCAAAATTCATTGACATAGGTAAAGAACAGCTAGATGGGGTGTCAAACAATGAATTGGATGTAGTGGAATGTTACTATGTGCGAAACAGAACTAACAATGCGAATCATGATGTGTTAATTTCAAAACATATAAATATGTAAAGTTGTGGTTCAACAGACACTTTTTTCGTTACAGTTGTGTAACATAATTTATTTTTAATTACTTATCAATTATTGACTTACATATTTATTAATATATAGTTGACGGAACTACTGAACTTGTATTATATACAAACACAACAATATTTAAACGTATTTAGTTTTTAATAAATACATTGATTTTGTAAATATTTTGATATTACGTGTTTTCTTTATGAAACCAAGACAAATATTCTAAAGATTGTATTTCAGTGTCTATAGGACCTAGCAGAACTACTTTGGTCTTAACCTCTACTACATATGTTATTATTTCTAACTTTTGCGTGGGATTAACAATTTACTTGCTATCAAGCAAAAACCGACTAAAAATCTGGACTTTTCACAATTTGAAAACATTTTTCAAACTTCAAAGGACTCTATTTAGAAAAGTGTTATGCCTATAAATGCCAGGTTGGTCTCAAACTTCAGATAATTAAATCTAGTTTAATAACGCTCTTTATTTTTTTTTTCTGTCATGCTATTACTTTAGCAGATATTTTGAAAAAAAAAAAACATTTTCAAGTTCAAAAAGTTCATGGGTTTTCAAGATGGTGGCACACACGGTGGGGGGGGGGATTCGAAAACTTCCATTTTTTTTATCAGTGTACCAACTCATACAACATTAAAAATAAAATTTTAACTATCCTAATTAATGTAACAATTCGGATTTTTTTACAAAAAATTTACTTTACTATAAGCTAATAATAAAGTAGCTTTAATCTCTTAGTGACGGGAACTGATTCATGATATCAAAACGTCCTATATTAATTTTACCACATAAATGAGGACATGTTTTCTTGTAAATACTTAACAATACTAGATATCAATAAGTTCAAGCAGACTAAGTAATTTCAAACAGAAGTCATATTTATTTACTTTTACCAATAAAAAAATGCCATCTAAAAGCCAATTGCATTAATATCTATTTGATTAATTTCTTTATATACTCATTTAAAAAAAATTCCATTTGTGTTATAAATTTTCACTTTTAAAATATTTGTTTTTACTTTGGTAAACTCGAGCTCTGATGCACTCATACTTATATTTGTTTGTATGCCATACCTTACATTACGATATCTCGGGCCTGAGATAGATACTTTCTTTCTATACCTCTTAGTTGACAGAAATGTGATCCTTAGGAAAACAATAACGCTCGGCAGCAAAGTTTGAGTGGCACCGGCATCAATCTGGAATCATATTTTCCTCTCGCAAATTCTGGTGTAACCCTGATTTGTGATTTGTTGTATTACTAATATTTTCTTTTGTTTTTGTATATGCCTTTTATAAGTGTTACTTTTTATAGTAAGTAACTAATAATTGTTCTTCTAAAATATTAAGTAAATATACTTGAAGATAGTATGCGTTGATAAAACGAAATTGTGGGTAAAATCTAATAGGTAAAATCAACATCACGTATCGAACTAACAACAACGTTCAAAAAAATTTGCACAAACAGTTGACACCAACCGAAAGGAAGTCAGGTGTGTATAAAATAAACTGTAATAACTGTGACCGCTTTTATATTGGACAGACAGGCAGATCGTTTAAAGAACATCTGCCGCACAATAACATACGTAAAATGAAGTCAAGTTACGCTCAACATCTGATAGACCATAACCGTAACTACACAAATTTCGACACCAACTTGACACCTCTTCATTATTGCGTAAAGGGGAGACTAATGAACGCCATCGAAGAATTCGAAATTTACAGGGAATTCAGACTTAACCCAGATAACGTATTAAATGATCAGCTGTAATTTTAATCCAATGACTTAAATGATACAGCCCTCGGTTATCAAGATAGAACCGGTCAATAACCACCTTACAAAGTAGGCTGCTTTATTTAGTTTAGTTCAGTGTATCATAGACGATAAGATTGTGTACACCAACCGGCTCAATCCGTGTCGCACTATAAATGATGTGTTGTGTACTTTGTGTTTTTAATGTGTTTGTATATGACGACTTGAACAGTGATTAATATATTTTATACTTGATAATAAGATTACTGTCTCGAAACGCGTCGTAAGTAGGACAACTCACGAAGTAACAAGACGAACTAACAATCAGGTAAAAATAATATTGTAATTTCCTGTATTTATTTCATTTTATGAAGTGACTTGGATACCAAAATCATGAAACTAAAATTTTAAAATATGATTCTTTTCCTATGGTACTAATAGAGGCTGAGGTAAAATAAATTTTCTATCAAAATTATGTAGCGGAGTTAGCGGTTTTCTTATTTTCTAACTGAAAAATGAAAAAAAGTTTTCTTTTAAAATCATTAATAATTTATCCAGTTTTTTAGCTTTGTTTTCTAAAAAATAATATTTTAAATATATTTAAGTAAAGCATTCCAACAATAACTAATTTTGGTCCATTAGAATTCTAAAAACAGTAATTAGAAAAAACATTTGAAAATCAATATAGAAAACATTTTCGCTACTAAATTATAATGTTTATTGTTATTCTCATATTTTAACTTTATCTACAGTAAATATTATTTTGTATAAAATAGGGATAAACAATGTTTAGTGTACAAGAATATTTGAAAGGAAATAACCATAGTTATATGTTATCTTATTTTAACATTATTTAAAATAAATTTATTTATATAAAATTAGTGAAATTTATAACTTTGTTGAGTACGGATTTCAAAATATATGTTTAAATGTTTATATTTATTCAAATTTTAAAACTGATTTTGTTAACACATAACTTCCTTAAAGATTCGGAACAACCATTTTAATTTAAAAGTAATTTAACTTGTAACGATTAACCTATTTCGTGTACCATATAATATATTTTATGTAAATATGTGGCTGTGGAACTAAATAACGCAACTTTTAAATTAGTTTTATTATTTTAGATTAATAACACATTTAAACAGAGAAAACAAACAACCATTTAAAGAGAGGAACACTTTAATCAGGTTCTACTTTTTGAGTGTTTGTAAGCATTGAAAGTAATTAAAATGTTACATTTAAACCTGTAACATTTATTGAATTTCGCATCTCGAAAGAAAAAATTTTTAAGTAGATATTCTACATATTAGTTATTGTAGCGGTTCACACACTAATTCAAATTTCTAACTTTATTGTAGTTGGAGTAATTAATTCAAGGTTAAATTAGAAGGCAAAACGTTTACCGTATGTAAATATCTGAATTTGTAAATAGTTAACGCAACTCTTTGTTAATGCATTAATTTAAGCAATGCTTTGATAAAGACGAAACCACAAACTCAAGTTTATAGAGTTGACTAAAAGTCAGAGATTCTAATTTGTGCGCGTACAAATTTAAAGTAATTTAAATAAGTAAAGTTTAATTGAATTCTTATTATGAAATAAATTTAAAACATTTAAATAGATCAACGTTTACGAATTAAATTTATAATGTATAAAGTGCACACACTATGTACAATTAACTTTCCTGCTTACAATAATTACATTCCAGGACGTGTTTAAAGATACAGTCTATTTGTCAGATAGCCGAGCTAGATAAATATTTGTTTATTTGATTCTCTAAAATTATTTATTTATTTTATTACCTTGAGCACTATAAATAATTCAGTCAACTGAATGAAGACAAGGTAGTAGAATGATTCCGAACAAAAAAAAGAAAAACATATATTTATTATAGCTCGTATAGTGAACTAATTGACTTTATATTTTTTATATGTGTTTGTGTGTTCGTGTTTTTATTGTGAGAAGTATTGTGTGAATGGCCATAGGAAAACAAAAAAATTATTGAAACAAAAAGGATTATTTTAAATACACCCATAAAGGTAAATACAATAAATATACTAGGAAATTGTAATTTCAGGATTAGGCTCTCAAATATTTCATTATGAATTTCTTCTTGGCTTCAAATAAATTATGTTTAAGTTACAATGCACCAATGCACAACTCTTATAATTACCTAATCTATAATCATATAATTATTAGATAAACATAAGTATACAATTTGGTATACACATTTTCACTTTAAAGAGTTTCAGAGCTTTCATTTTATAAATACTTCAACAATTATTACTTATTTTATTTGTTATTTGAACACATACACCTGTTATTGTTGTACAGATATACCTTTTATAAACCTACTTATAATTTATACAATTTAAAAAAAATTATATTTGTGTGATTTTCAACTTTATAATAAAGTTAAAGATTGCAAATAATAAGATTATCTTTGCTCTGTGTATTACTGTATGGATATTGTATTTCGAAAAATGTTCGCGAAAGAAACGATATCTAGCAAACTCTTCTTATATATTTAAAGCAGGTTGGAGAAACCAGCTGACTTTATTAAATTATTTGTAGAAAATACGATAAAAACTTCCTTAAACTCCATTCCTGAACGAATCTATTTACCTCCCAATGTGTTTTCAATATTACTGATTCCCCTTTTATTGATGTTTACTCTCGTTTTATTTTCCTGGAAGGATTTTTTTATGTTACTTTGGCTTTGATTAAATTTCCGTCAACCATTCAAATATATTAAGTTTTAAAAGAGCTGTATTAATTACTTATCGGTTAAACTTGTTGTCATAGTCATTTTAGGTTAGGTTTTTGATAAGATATAAATTTAAACTTAATGTTATCAAATAGTCAGACTCAGAGTGGAATTCAACTTTCATCTTGATTGTTTAAAGTAGTTTATACAAGTTTATTAAATTTGTGTAATAAACACTTTGCTTTTTTTTTTACTAATTCATGGCGTAGTTTAGTTACTGTTAAAACGAACCATATTAGCACACATTAGAGAGATGGAAAAGTTTCGTTTTGGTAGTTTAGAAGCTTCGTTAAGAAATGGCAGCAAGCAATGTGCAAAGTATGGCGCATGGAGAAGTAACTAACTACGTTAGTGAAAACAAAACTTTGTGTTGCAAATCTTTAAACCTACAAAAATACCTACACAGACGAGTTATTAATATTTTATGTATATATATTTTTTTAAATTTAGTTATGATGGGGTATTCAAGGTTGCAGTGTAAGGTTTTTTTTTATTTTGTTTTTCTGCCTACATATAAAAACCACATATAATAAAATTATGCTTTTTGTTAACTTTCACGTTTAAGAATCTAAATTTCAGAGATGTTAATATAACTTGCTATAGCATGAACAAAATTTTAACTCTTTGAATCAAAATGTAATTGCTAAACGGAGACATCTGAAATTTAAATCCTACTGAAAACATCTTTCAAACTTACAGAGATGCTTCCCCAAAAGTATGAATAAGGGATACTTTAAGGATATATGTGGTATTTTTGATATTTAATAATATTTCAAATAATTTAATCATTTACGTAAACATGATTTTGTTGAAAAACAGTTACTACCTTGAGATAGAATAAAGTTAAAATTAAGAAATGCCAAAAAGGAATTTTTTCCTAACTGGAATTATTATCTATGTATAATATATAAAATAAATTTTATGTAAAATATTATTTGAAAAAAAAACTTTATAAATATAATAGGACAATATCCTTTATCATTTGGACATAAATACTTTCGCGTATAAATACATGAAAATCAATGTGTCTATCAAAGAAGCTAGAATTCTTCATTTAGCAGATTCTTAAGCGGTAAGTTCGAAAGAGCTGTTTTGACTTCCAGAATAAGAAAAAACTACTTGAAGTAGAAGTTTCTATTCATTTATAAATCAGTTTCATATAAATATCAATAATTTAATAAATTTAATTAAACTATATAATGACTTAATTAATATGAAAAATCTGTTAATTGTCGGCACACCATTATTACAATAAAATTCCTTAATTACTTTAGCTTTTACATAAATGATAGGTTTTCAAGATTTTAAAAGAATAAATAATAAACATTAATAAATAAGGTTTTATGAAGTTATATTATTCCAACGTCCAGCTTCAAACTGTTTTAAAAATACTATAGTGTTAATGTTTTAAGAGGTATACATATTAAACTAAACACAACTAATGATATCATTAACAGTATTTTAAAATTAAATAATATGTTAAACAAGTAACTAAATCAATCCGTTTGAATGTTCATAAAATGCTTATTGCAATTGAATGGTCTGCTTAAACAATATATTTATAATTGCAAACGCATTCAACTACTGTTAACTATTACGGAAAGCTTATGGTTATTTACAAAATAATACAAAACCATAAGATTAAGTTATTTAGTATTATAATATTGACTATTAAAATAGTTAGTGTTAAAATCATTTATAGGCTTATATATTTTATTACATAGTTTAGTTTTATTTAATTGTGCATCTCTTTTTAAGTACATGTTGTGATTTTTCAGTCTAAGGAAACAGTGTTAACCTTTTTTAAAGATAGGATACATTATATTGAATTTAGGCACAGCATTCTTTCTTGTTGTATATTCTGAGGAATTAAACATGTATTCCATACAAGTATAACAAATATAAAAATAATAAAGTTTTAGATTGAAGTATGCTTAAACTAATGTAAAATAACAATAAATATATGTAAAAAAGTATAAAATATATCCCTGTCCATTAAAGCATTTATTTCTTAAAATATTTAAAATATACAAATTAATCCTTATTATAGGCGCAACCGATATCAGTGACGTTTCCCTTGATTATTCTCATTAAAATGGTGAAGTAAGAATATAAACAGATATTTACCGACTTTATCGCGTTCCTATGACAATCACGTTTATTTCTTCTTCACTTCTTGGTCTTGGTCAACTGACTCGGACAAATGACACACCATTTGTTATCTAAGACACTACAAAGTCTGGACGAACGATCTACCTTTTTCCGTGGTATACCGTCTGACCAAGACCACTTAGCAAAACACTCTTCTTCTCCCCTCTGCTTATTTTCCATATTACTAATTCAGCTACTAATTTAATAATATTCAACTTAGCACCAATTGTACACTCTTTGGCGATTCCTTCTTATGGAGAATTTTCTATAGTTACATTTGACCTGAAACCATTCTTAAATTTAATCGTCAAATGTTCAACACGATTTTAGTAACTTTCATGTTACTGTGTATTGCTAGATCAATCCTAGTCTCGCAAATGCGTAATACAAATAATTTATATGTAGTATATATTTGATTACAGATAAATAAATTTGCTATTTACTTACACCATATGCAATTATTAATCTTTCTTATTAGATTCGTAATATATAGTTATTTGGGGAAAGTGT
Source organism: Philaenus spumarius (assembly GCA_018207615.1). Lineage (NCBI taxonomy): Eukaryota > Metazoa > Arthropoda > Insecta > Hemiptera > Aphrophoridae > Philaenus > Philaenus spumarius. Next base: position 183,465 of record JAGFPH010002188.1, read on the forward strand.
CTGCAAACTATTCCTGTAATAAATCATAAAACCAGTAAATAATATAAATAAATAATTTTGTGTTTGAAACATGTGTGAGAAATTACAGAAACAATTTGGAAACAGAAGTATTGTGTTTCTTTTAAATTGTTATGCAGTTAAGCCCATAGTTTTTCAATGGGATTTCATAAAGTCTTTTTATAACAAAAGTGGTTAAAAATAAGAAACGGATAAAAAATGTAATTTTAAATAGGAATAATAGGGCAATGTGTTTGTAGTGGGCGTTATTGATTAGCTAAGGGTTGTTGTAGAAGCTACTTACTATTGCAATATGCAAATTTAATTTGACTACTTGTATGCAATCTGTCCATTATTCTGTCGTTGGAAAGGACTTGCTATTTATGGCAAACAAAGTAATTTTTCACATTGTAATTGAGTCTTGAAGAGCAATTTTTTAGGCTGGATATATTCAGCATGGTATTGAATCAAAAATAAATCTGAATTTGAGTATACTTACGATTATAAGGGTTGCATAAACTGAGAGTTTTGATTAACGAACAAACAACTGCCAAAAGCTTTTAAATTAACTTTTTAAATATTGATAATAATGGATGTATTTTGTATAAATATGCAGTTACCTAATACTATATCTAACATTTTTTATTTTTTTCATAAATAATAGATTATTTTTCTAAATACGCTTTTCTAAAATTTACTTATTCCACTACTAATAAGGCTGGGAAACTACATACACAATTTGTTTTGTATATTTTGAAAACGTTTTAGTAATACAAACATTTAGTAGTAAAAATTAATTATAATATATTAATGTTCTAAATTTGTTTAAACAAACATTTCCAAAATAACAATTTACAGGTTTTTAAACAGAATTTACATTTTGAGATAGTAATAAACTACATAATAAACTGCAAACTTAATAAATTTTGGGATAACATTAACACATTTTTTACATAGTTTTATATTTTTGTAAAGTAATTATTTTTAATAAAATATTAAATAGAACATCCACATTAAATATATTATTTAACATTTAATTGTGAAATTATTTAAGTAAATTGATAAATTTTAGGAAAATATATGCTTAATTTGTTATTGTTGTGCATTTTATTATGCTAATTATCAATTTGTGTAAAATATTAAGTGTTATAATCATATACTTCGCAAAGAGGATGTACTCTTATTATTGATATTAAGGTTCGGAAAGTAAAAGGGCGTCTGTCTGTAGGCAGAGTTTCAATAAGACACACTATTGGCTTCCTTAGTTTCAAATTTGAATATTAATGGATTTTGTCGGTTACTAGTAATAACTTTCTGTCCTTAATTGGACATATGAAAATAACGACAGGAAATTAAAACAAATTTGTATTACCCAAACGTTATGCCCCTCTTGGGCGTAATGTATATACAAAAAATAATTTAATATTAGAAGGTGACATGGCCTGGGTTTGAGGGTTTTGAATTATGTCAGTCAAGAGAGCACACATATGCAAAGTGATCAATTACGCCAATTTAATTACTTTATATTCTGCTTTACAAAAAAAAAACAAAAAAAAATAATTATGTTAATGCATATACTGAAGAATTTTTATATTAAAACAAAATATGTAAAAGGTTTACACCTCCTTTCTTATTATAACTTCTTACGCTCACGGATATATAAGTTTCATAACAAAAGTTTAATTTAAAAGAATTTGGAAAATAAAAGAAAATGAAAATAAATGTTTTAATAAATTTAAAAAAAAGCTTGTTTATAAAATAAATAATTATGTGTAGGTCTATATATATTTAAATATAATACATTCCTAATTTAGTTTCTTTAGGACATGTAAACCAAACATCTAATAACAATGCTACACATTTCATTATTTTGTTTATGTTTATTATTTTGGTTAATGTTAGATAGCCTGTTCACCATAGTTAAAAAAAAATATATTTAGTAACCAGACAGTAATCTAAATCCTTCGAATGTTTAATTCAAAAGTCATAATTAAATATATGGCAGATCCTGGTTGTTGCAGAAAAACAAACTTTTAAACAAAATAAAACACTGCCTTGTCAGTACTTCACTTATACATTATTTGTTTTAAAATCTGAATAATATTATTTAAGCATATTTATGTTTAAAGTTTGAGGAAATATTTTTTTACAATAGATTTTCAGAATTATACTTAATTTTAATCATATAGTAAATTTATAATAATGTTTTACCTGTAACATTTTACTCGTATGTTTTGTATTCTATAAGCAGGTGGTGAATTTTTAGTTTTAAAAGAAAATTCTTAACTTGAGTGACAAACTGGGCGTTTTTTTTAAGTAACGATGTATCGTTTAACTTTATAAAAATGTGACCGAATCTTTTTAAGTATCTTCCAACAATTTCTTTAAACTATGCATAACTCCTTAACAACTTATTTCCAATTTCAAAAATCAAAATTTCTGTTACAAATTATCACTTTTAAAATGATTGATTTTAAATTTGTGAAAATTAACTCTGATGTACTCTTTACTTACATTTGATACTATA
>JAGFPH010002188.1:203605-214371 GCA_018207615.1 Philaenus spumarius
GCATAGATTGATTCGTAAATCGAATCTGGTGGAGCCCCCATATAAAATAAACCTTACAGAATAAAGTCGCCCAAATCAAAATAGTAACCTTACAACCCAGATATTGATATATTAACCAGAACTCAATTTGATACCTTATTATTAAAAAGTCCAGTTTTAAATGTTTTGAAAACTTTAGTGTTTCAATGTAATGTCAACATACCATAAAGGTTTCCAGCATGGCTCTGAGTCTAGTTACATGCATGTGTTAAGTATTTGCTTTACTACAATGTTGGTGTATCAGGTGAGCATAATATGTTTAATACTAAACTATTACAGTGAATATGAGTACACGAGTGTTTCGGTCGAATACATCACTTTTGTCTTGATTATACTTTCGAAAATGTATAACAACTATAATCTGTCGAAAATTTACGAAGACGTAATCATTGTTCACTGTTAATAATCACTTTTCTATAAAAGTAAGTAGCTATACAAATCACATATTATTTTATGCTCTTTTGTTTCACTTAGTTTCCATATTGTTTTATACTGTTGTATATTGTTTCGTGTTACCGATAGACAAACAACAGAACTGAAAGTGTATTATGTAAAGTAAAGTAATACAGTTTTATTATGAATACACAGAATTTGACAAATACTACAATAAATAAACTGTACCAGGAACTGGCACATACTTTCTCACAAACATATTTAAATTATTAAACAGATTCACTGTGACTTCATAATTGTAGGTGTGGTAGGAGAGGTGATTTATTAAAGTAGGAGATTAACTAATGAATATTATTATTATTATCTAGAAAGAAAACTATTATTTGATCGATTTCGAACAAATTTTCACCAAACACGTCAATAATTAAGCCTGTATAGATGCACAAAAAAAGTTTTTGAAAAATTTTAAAAAAACAACCACCTTTATGGTAAAAAAAAACTAAAAGTCAGTTATTATTATTATTATTATCTAAACGAGAATTTTTAGAAAGATGCTGTTTTTTTCATATGGTAGGGTACATTAAAGGCTACAAATAAGCAACATTTTATCAAAATCGTTCGAGCCGTTTTTTTTTTTTAAATAATAACTGATTTTTTGGGGGGTTTTTTGCCAAAAAGTTGGTTGTTTTTCAAAATTTTTCAAAACCGTTTTTCGTGCATCTATACAGGTCTACTTGACATGTCTGGTGCAAATTTGTTTGAAATCGATCAAAGAGTTTTCGCTCTAGCTTTGTATACATACAGACATTTTGTAAAAACTTCTTGTTTGGACTCATGGGGTCCCAAAATGGATATTAATCTCAATATAGATTATTTTGCTATCACTATACTTTCTCTATAGTACAGTGAGAAAGTAAAATTGGAGCAAAATTGTGTCCATCAAACCAATAAAAACTAAAACGAAACTAGACAGATAAAAATAAAATTTTTGTTCCTTTCACACACTAACTATTGTTCTGATTGGATACAGAAATGTCTGGTTTATTTAATAAAACTAAAAAAGATATTTTTGAATCCAGTCAGAACCACAATTTTTGTGTGAATCACATATTATTCATACTATTACCAGACTATGTATCAGATGTGTATAACTGATTAACTCAAACCTTGATTTGCCCTTCTTTATTGTCTTGTGCAAGATTATTCAGAAAAAAATAGTTATTTAATTGATTGAAATTATGAGGTTATAATTTGTCTCTGTATGTCATAATAATTTTTTTTTTTTTTTGCTAAATTTAAACAAGTAAATTTTATTTAAATACGTCTTTTGAAAAATTAGAAAAAAATGCATTTAAATAGATACACGTAGTTCTCCTAGTTTATGAATACATTTCATGTTCGCAGAATAATTTTAATTTAAAACTATATTGTGTTTGAAGTAATTAAACTCTTGGTAAACACAGATGGCAACGAGTTTTGCATAAAGGTGCAGTTTAAGTGAGAAGTAGATGAGCTAATCGAAGTGTTACCTTGGGTTAGCCTTTCAACTGTTGTTTATTTGTTCCAACCACAAATACTTTGTATTGAAGTTAATTTGAATCACTTAATTGAGTGCCATGTTTATTTTTGCACATTACGCTAGTGGTATACTCTCCCTGTTCATGCTGTTTATTTATTTATTTGTGAATTTATATCATTTAGACAAACAATTATTTGTTAAATAGTTGTCCGTTAGGTTCAAGATTAATTTTGTATATAGACAATATTTTATGAATTCTATGATTCACAAGTTTAAATATCATATTTCATTTATGCTTCAGTACATTTCGCTCCTGAAAATTATGTATTTATTTACTTGAATTTTCATAGTTAATTTCAATGCTATCATTAAGTGATTTCACCTATTTGAATTGTCTTCTTCTCTAAACAAGTTATTTTATTTTATTTACTCTTTAGTAAAATATAAAAAGACGTCACTCATTGTTGTAAAATATAAAAAAAATTTAATTTAAACAATAGAATGGTTAAATTTCTATTTCAAAACCAATTTTTTTTTAATATGTACAGAATTTTTTTTCCTAAAATTGCTTATAGATTAATAAAACATAAGAACATAAATATAATCAAACAGCATTTGTTTAAAACGAAGAACGCATTTTATGTATAACTACAATATCTTAATTTTATTTAGAAAATATACTGTCAAAATACTAAAATTTTAGGAAAAAGAATGTATAATATAGTTCTTAATTATTTTAATGCAAATAGAAGGCATTCGATTCTGGAGAATACACGTTTGTAAATTTGAACGAATATTTATGAATCGGTTAATAATATAATGTTTAATAACTTTTAATTCGATATACGAACTATTAACTTAATGTTGAAACTTACAACTTTGATATATAAAGCAATAAACTTTGAAATATAATATGTTTAAACTATGAAAAAAAAACACCTCAATAAATTTTTAATTTATAATGGAAAAAAATATTTAATTTGCCTAATTAAAAAAAAAAACCAAAAAAACACTAAAAGTTAATTTTGAATATTTTAGGAATTACAAGTACTAAAGTAAACGCTTTAGTTAACAGATTGGTCAATACAGAATTTAGTTAAAAGTATAAAATCTTGAAGCAGTATTCTTGTTTCGGATAATTAATAAAATTAAAATGAATAAGGACTGAAAAAATATTCTGGTAAATTGATAACTAGTTTAGGAGACATTTAGTTAACTAACTAATTGACATATGAATCAAAATGTAGTTATTTAAACACTTTATTTTAAAATATAAAATTAATAAATATATCTTTACATTCTAATAATTGTTATAAACTATAATCTTATACTACTGAGCTAAATTATTGAAATAAATATGCAATTTCTGACAGCATTTATTTATATATGTATTACAACGGACAAAACTCGTTGTAGGTCCTGAGTTTGAATTTATAATTAATTTTATAAGTTTGAATAATCTGGACTTGCCGCGGGTTGAAGCCAAAGGTAGGTCACGACAAGCATGTTAACGCGGGTGGGTCGTTATCTGGCCAAATTAAACTCTTGGACCCTGTCTGTTAGAAAAGGAATGGGAACTTGTAAAAATTACTTAAAGATTCTTTCGGGAAGCCAAAATCCAGGATTTAAATAAAAAATAAAAATATTCAGAAAATGCATTACGCCAACCGCGGGGGTATTTACTGCAAGATTAGATATCATAAAATCACTCAGTTACGTAAGATACAAGCTATCAAAGTATGGGAAAAAACTCAAAATTCCTCTAAATTGAAAAAGAAAAGGTTTTTTAGGCTTTTCTTAAAAAGGCCTAAAATAAAAGTGAAATAAGTATTTTCTGCGTTAACCTTTATAAATTTTATAACAAGTAAGAAGATACGTCGTTACGGTTTTTTAACTGGAATGCAGCAATAGACACCGCCTTAATCTACAAGAACTTCAGTGGCAACTTAGTCTATACAAAATTGGCCTAACTTGGATTTTTCTGGAGGAAGAACATAGCCTGCAAGACAGCTGATATATGGAGTGATTCGTATAGCTTCCAGACAGGACTCCAGGACACCACCAGGCGATCAATAGGATATGCAACTGTAGCTTCGAGGGAATAACCGAACCGGGATTGCAGACACGGCAGCACGACATCCATCTTTAAAAAGCCATCCATCATTCATCCAGACAACCCTACAGGAATCCACCTTCACCAACGAGACAACTTAATCAGCACGCAGAACATCTGTAGCCTGCCATCGCTAAAAAGCGTTCGCGGACTTCACAACAAACGTCGCGACGCCTGGACAAGTGTGAGAAGGTCGGTAGAATACCAGGGGGGCGTAAAATACGTTAGTCCCTAGTAAAATTTGCCTGAATTAAATTCAAATAAATTTTTTTTAAATACTGGGTTACTTAGGATGTTAGATTAAGATAATATTTGTATTATTAATTATAAAAGTAAATTCATTAAATCGTAAATTCAAATTAAATCTTTCATTAAAATATTAATTAAATTAAATTGAGTATAAAATATTAAACTAAAATATAGATGGGTAAAAGATTAGTTCTGCCTTATAGCTTAAGAAATTACTATTCTAATTGAAAGGAAATTTATTATTTTGTTTTATTGGAAAAAGATTGAATCGAAAAGTTATATTTTCTGTTCAGAATTTTGAAAAAAGAAGATATTAAAATTTTATTTGCTTTATAAAAAAGTTATTATTTACAAAAATACCTAGTATTCAAATATCCAAATAGTTTTTTGAATTACAGATTAAGAATTGATACAGTGAAATTTCATAAAATAATTGCAAGCACAAATTAGCCATATACAAGGTTAGTTTCAGTGTACTCACTCTTCAGAGGTTTACAAAAAGTAAAATTATTAACTTGTGTTCTAACTGAGCTGAATTCAAAAATAAATTACTGGAAGTATAAAGTAAAGTTTTTTGTCGGGATATTCAGCAAACTGAATATTCGACACATAGTTATTTCACCTAGGCCAAACAAAGTGGGATTGCCTATAAGACTTCCAGTAGGTGGAAATAACTTATTCTCAACGATTAGCCGTTGTAGAATTGGCGTCCCGAAACGTGGGCCCCGAAATATTCTCAACGATTATCCGTTGTAGTATTTATACTTCTGACGATTTAATAACAATTTTAGAAAACAGTATTTCCTAATTTAGCATTTGTAACAAGACTATACCTAAAAAATATCATTTCGGGAATACAAAGAACGTTATAAAGCAATACTTAAATATTAAACGTAAATTTGAAGCAGTTGAAAAAAGCTTAACTTAACTTAATTGAGTGCCAGGCATATTTGTGCATATTTATAATAAGGATAGCATTTTTTGTATAGGTAATTGTTTGTTAAATAAATAATTGTCGGTTTTGTTTTAAGTTTAGTATGTTACATAAAACATATTTTAATCATTCTAACATTTACAGTTTTAAAAAGAGTATATTTAATTTATTCTTCAAAACATTCCTCTCCTGTTTAGATACATCTTTATTCACATGCGACTAATTGTGAATTAGTCATTTCAGTACTATTAATTAAGCGATATTAACTATTTCTATTTCCTTGTTCTGTAAAAGAGTTACTTTATGTTACTTACTCTTATTAAAAAAGTAAAAAAATACTCACTAATAGTTGTAAAATATACAACGATTGTAGAAAACAATTTGTATTTCAAACCTATTTTTTGAAATTATGTTATATTATAAGAAATGTTTTTCTTAAAATCGTTTAGATAAAAATAAAACATCAACATATATATAATCAAACAGCATTTATTAAAAATAACAATGGATTGTATGTATAAACTTCAATATCATAATATTATTTGAAAATATACTTAACAAATAGTTTAACTTTAGAAAATTTAGTGGGTAATTTAGTTTATAATTATTTAAATACAAATAGATTCAATTTTAATCCCGAGAATAAGAGTGTGTATATTTAAAGGGATATTTATTAATCAGTAAATATCATGTTTAATAATTTTTAATTAGACATACTAATATTTTTAAGGCATAACTTTGAAAATTTGATATTACAAACTATAAACTTTGATAACTTTGATGTGAATATAAAATTATTAAACGATGACCAAATCACCTCAATACATTTGCCCAATTATAAAAAAAAAAAAAAACAGTTTAGTGGACTAAATTTTGTAAAACATTCAAAGTACATTTTGAATGTTGTAGAAATTATAAATACTACAGTAAAAGCTTAACAATTTTGTTAATACAGATTTTAGTTAAAAGTTAAAAATCTTGAAATTCTTAACATCAACTAGTTCTTCTCAAAAAGAATTTGTATTTGAATTGTGTTTGGTTTAGTTTCGCTTGTAGATTTTAGATTGGGCTAATTAATAATTATAAAAAAGGACTGAACAAAATAAATATTTTGGTAGAGCAAAAATAGTTTAGAATGCATTTAATTAAGTAATTAATTGGCATTTTAATAAAAATATATTTATTTAAAACACTTTATGTTAAAATTTAAAATTATTAAATATATATCGTTACATAGTAATTGTTATAAAGTATGCATGTTAACGTATACTACTGATACAAATTATTGAAATAAGTAATTACTACCAGTAGATCTTTTCTAAAAAAAATTATAAACGTTTTTGAAATGACAATTTTCTTAATTTAGCTTTTCATACCTTAAAAAAATATGACATCATGAATACAATTAAAGTTATAAAGCAATATTTAAAACGCTAACGTAATATAGAAGCAGTTGCAAAAACAATTTAGAGCTACATTTATTGAAATGTATGACCTATTTCGTCTGGATTAAATATACAGTCTATTTTTTAGGCAAGATATTCAAGTGGGATTAAGGATGATTTTCAACAGCAGTTAAAACGGTTTAAAAATATATATTTTCAGAATTTGAAAACATATGTTTTAAAATACTATGCATAAACTGTATTTATACTTTACTTGTAAAAGTAGATGTGATTAAAAATACACACTTTTTTGGCTTATCCATGATCATACAAGCATTCATAGCGAAGTATGAATTATTAATTGTTACAACACTAGCTATGAATTGACTTTAATAATTGGTTTAATTTATTAATTGGTGATTATCTAAACAATCTTATTTTAAAATCTAAATAATTTCTTCGACAAAACAGAGTGAACAGTACTAATTCTCTATTATAAAACTACAAAAAAGGACTAACTATGTGGAAAAACTTCCATCAGACAAACTAATAGTAAATATAAACGATAAACAGCTGGATCAACCTTGAACATTTAAACTAAAAAATGACTGAAAACACCTGCTGAAAAAATAATCAGTTAAATTGAAACACAAACTAAACTACTTCCTATTAAAATTTCCGAGGAAATTAGGGATGATGCTGCTTAAATTATCAGAAAATCAAAGCCTCCACTTAGTAAAATTTCGAAATCAGAATGTAATGCCCCAAAACAATTCGGATCATACAAGGATAATTATAGTCACACTGATTGCAGACAAAGGCAGACAAATAAAACATGCAGTAAAATGAGAAGATACACTCTCTTCTAAAAGACGAGACATATAGGAAGATAAAAACCTTACAAAACGGATCAACCACTAGTTAAAGAAACTGACTAGTTCCTCTACTTCTATCACGCAAGAAATCCGAATATGTTTGTTTCTTTACATCATACTACATCTCTTCTCTATGTATTAACAAATTCACAAATATGAAGTCGCAATGGGACCGATAGTTAATGCAATCGGCTTTCACTTCCAAAAAAAAACTGCGGTCTACGTAGCCACTTTATTTAATGATCCAATACTTAAGAAAAACAGATATTTACATAAATTATTGTCGTAACTTGGTGAATATAATATAAAATACATAAAACGCCAAGAGACTGATCTTCTTGTAAGTTTCGACATCGTCTCGCTACATAATATATCAAAATACCTATTTAAGGAACAATACAGATAATTCACGATATCATAAAACAAGTTACTTCTAAGATACTGAAATTGTCTAAAATCAAACTTTTTCTACTTTGATGGAAATTATTACGAACAGACGAGGCAGTTATAGGATCTCCACTTTCTCATGTGATAACTAATTCATTTGTGGAAAATTTTAAATAAAAAGCTCTGGAAACAACATCTTCTTAAACTAAACTATTTGCAAGGTATGTTTTTTATCTTTTGAATAGTATGACATATTCGCTCAGATAGAATCGATGAAATATGAATAATTGTATACACATTTTAAACTAAATTTTAATTTTCAATAATTGTGCATAAATATTATTTTTTAGGTAGGGGAGGGAATAGACCATTGTACTTTTCATGTTGAACTCGGTGAGAAGATCTTTCTCAATGGAATATATAACCTATTTCCCGCTAATTAATCTATTGAAGTAATGCTAGATGTTAAGGAAAACCCGTAGTTAGAGAAGGATACTACCTGTTTCATTTTGTAAACTGCAAAAGTGAAAACGTGATTAGTTTTGAGGCTAAGTGAAGTGTATTGGAGCATTTTAGAAGTGGTTGATTTTGAAAAATTACTACTGACTGGGATTAAGGAATTGGAACTTTATTAAGGTAGGAGAAATCTTGTTTGCGGATACTTGGAAATTTAGATGTACATTATTTATAAAGTAATGTTGTTTTTAATGTATCAACTTAAGTAATCCACAAGCTTAGCATAGGATTTTCCAGTATATATAACTTTACAAATTGTGTTTCCAATGACTCCCTTGTAATGTATATAAAGGAACCAAATGCAAACTGTTGTAATATTAATATTAATACTTATTAGTTCAATAAAGTTGTTTGTAACTTAAAAAGTAAAAAAAAAAAAAAAAAACAATACGTTATTTACAATTAGGTTATTTTTATCAGGTCTGCCCTACATCAGTATAACAGAATTTAGCTTTTAATTTAACTTTTATCCCCTAAAAAAACAAATCGTGTATCATGTAAACATATTTATTTAAAGGTATTGATTTTATTAAAACTTTTGTGTTAAATTAATCAGTAAATTGAAGATGAAATTTTAAACTTCTCTGCAAGTATATATCAAGTGACTAAGTACCTTGGAAGGGCCATTATATTATGCAAATTACTGCAACTTATCACGTGATATTATACTACTATAGTAAATTCGTAATAAGTTATGGTGAAATCTACATGGACGCAATCTTTGCTTTTGGGTTTTATAAAAGTAACGAAGCACTTATAAAACCATTTCCATTTAAAAAATTTTTAAACTCATAGTTATTTGCATATTACCGTAATACACAATAGTTAAAACGCTAATGCCTTTGAACGTATTACGACGAATATTTTAAAATGCTATGCAATTTTTATACCAATCTTCTAAATTTGTAAACACTAATATTATTTCTTCCATATGATCACATTAATATCATGAACTTGTGTTTATTGAATTTTGTTATTATTATTCCTTTTCAGTTTACTGATATAATAGAATCTTAAATAAAATGTCTTTTAATAAGTTTCCTAGTATAAATTGGCAAAGCCTAAACCATATATGTTATGCAGAACCTTTGATAAAACAACTTAATCAAGTAAAATGCGTAGATTTTAACAACTCAGTGATTGAGTATAAAAGCTATTATAGATAAAAGTAATAGCCTGCTTTTCAAATTTAGTAGTATTGATATTAAAAAAAAAATATTTTGTTGGACATTACTTATATTAGTGTAATAGTGTTGCGTTAATGAGAGATATTTTGAAGGCACAAATTGTGTTAAAGTTTTTGGTATTGAAACTTTGATCATGTGGAAATAATACAATAACTTCTTTCATTATTCCTACAGCTACAATTTACTTACATTTAAATAATCTTTATTTAATAGTATTTATTAATATATATTTAATAATCTTTGAAAAAGTAATATTTTTAACCAATTTGAATTAATAAAATTGTAAAGTATGACGTTTTATAAAATGATGTAAAAATGTTTATTCACTTTGAATGAGTAAAACTTTGCAGATAAATAACAACAGGTAAACATATGTTTCGATATTAGTCATAACAGGGGTATGAGGAAGACCTTAATTTTTATATCGATGGCATAGGTAAGACTTCAAAACATGTCTCCTTTACGCAGATCTAGGAGAACCTTAAGCAGGATAATCTGAATGTCTGGTGGATGGTGGCTTAGTTCACTGCCGTAAGGACGGGTATTTTTATTTTTTTCCGATGAAGCAATATATGTGAAAATTAACAGCTGGTCCGACAATCCTAACAAGACGTTTTCTAAATGGACATTCATTCACCTTGGACCACCTGTAAATAAACTTGGGAGGTAATCTCCAGCCTGGCTTTGAACAGTTTCGTCATTAATGATGTTACCTACATCCTGACCACCTGCCTCCCTTCCCTGTTGAAATTTTATCCAATTTTACTCTACATCATGGAGATGGAAGAGTCGTGTTGGTTATGGAAAACCCGCTACAATAAAAAAACATTTCTTGCTGTTGAACATTGACACACGTTGGGATATTAGAAATACTTGGAAGCAAACGGCTGTACCAGTCTTAGAAAAGACGAATAAATTAAATCGGAAGCTATACTGGGCCACATAGACTGGACATGTTCAAAGACTTACCTTTAAAACAAAATTCACCAAACTGCAGAAATGTCTTAGCTGATCACTTACAAAAAATATTATTATAATTTGAGGTTAATTCAATAAACGAAAAACTAGGTTCAATTTAGGTTTATTAACCAAAAATTAAAAAAAGAATTATATGCCCTTAGTTATAAAAATTGAAAAAAAATTACATGCCCTTAAAGTACAAAAAAAAA
>JAGFPH010002189.1:11365-29941 GCA_018207615.1 Philaenus spumarius
TAGTAAGCACCTATGGCCCTAGAGGAAGCTACATACCAAATTTCATTCCAATCCGTTCGGTAGTTTTCAAGAAATCGTTTTTTAATAACTTTGATCTCCCCAAACCCCCCTAAAATATCGAATTTTTTCAAACCCTAACTTAGTAAGCACCTATGGCCCTATGAGCTACATACCAAATTTCATTCCAATCCGTTCGGTAGTTTTCAAGAAATTGTTTTTTAATAACTTTGATCCCCCCAAACCCCCTAAAATTTCGAATTTTTTCAAACCCTTTCTTAGTGAGCACCTATGGCCCTAGAGGAAGCTACATACCAAATTTCATTTCAATCCGTTCAGTAGTTTTTGAGGAATCATGATGAGTGAGTCTGTGAGTGGTATTTCGCTTTTATATATATAGATTACAAAAGTAATAACAATTTATTTCCTCAGGTATGTTATGGAAGATAACGAGTCAAACTGTGAACCTGGAATATCGTGCTTTAGTTTTTCCCCAAACAATCCAACCACTTGTATTGTAGCTGCTGAAGGGGGCAAAGTGTACCATTGCCAGTTGGATGCGGCTGTTCCTACAACAAGAGGTAAGTTACTCAGCTTTACAATAATTATTACAAACGTAATACTAGTTCCAGTCACCCTTTTCTTATTTATGGTATTAAATTTAAACGTAACAGCTGTTAAGTTATTAGTGAATTTCCATAGGAAAGATGACCTATTGCAGTGACTCATATGGTGAAACCTAAGGTGGGGAGTAGTAAATGAGCACCGATCATGGTCCCCAGAATACGTTTTGGAGTGTCATTATAAATTTTATATACAGGGTGTTTCTCGAGAGGTTGGCCTAACTTAAGGGGATGATAAGAGGACTTAAAAAAAGCAAAATATTATTAAATAAACGGTATCAGGAAACTGACACATACTTTCTCCCTCATTATAGGAACTTAATTTTTTTTTTTAAGAGTAATTTTCCCATAAAAACCCTTAAAATAACGGAAAAACCAACTTTTCTCAAAAACGGCTCGAACGATTTTGATCAAAATTTTACAGTTTATAGTACTTTAGGTCCCTAATAAACTATAAAATTTTAATCAAAATCGTTAGAGCCGTTTTTGAGAAAAGTTGATTTTTCCGTTATTTTAAGGGTTTTTATGGGAAAATTACCCTTAAAAATAAAAAATTCACAAAAATGAAAAAAACGCCTGGAGATACCGTGGATTAATACCTCCATACCAAATTTCATCAAAATCGGACGACTGGTTTAGGCTCTAGGTCTGATAACATCCACACAGACACACAGACACACAGACACACACACAGACATCACTCCGAAAACCACTTTTTTAGGTTCAGGGGGACCCAAAACGGATATTTCCACCAAAAACTCAAACTCGAAAATTTTGACGAATACAATACTTTCTCCATATACTATGGTATAGGGGGAGAAAGTAAAAAGACCACTATCTTCTGATCCAAGACCAAAGGCCGCGTGTTTACGCTTCGAAGGAAGTGAAGCAGTCCATAACCCAAGGCTGCAAGTTTGAAGTGCAAACTTGCAAAGTGAATTTATCCGCTGCGAGAGGAACGAAGCAGGGCGTGAGTCAAAGCTTGAGGTTTAGGTGCAAATAAATTCTACTAATATATGTCGTCCACACAGGCAGCTATTCAGCGCCTTTGTGAGTAGACCAATTTTCCAAATTGTTGGTTGAAACCCTGAAACAAATGAATTTAATTTTGGAAAGTCGCTAAACTTATGCGTCAGCTGCGTGATCGAATTATTTTATCATTGCTAATGTACTTTTGTTGTTGAATTCCATTTGATGTACGTTACAAACTCAATAAATTCTTCTAAATAAAGCTTCTAAATCTGCTATTTGACTGTTATATATAACACAAAAAAGTTTCATTCGTATAATGTTATTCAAGAATAAATTCCATTCTTCATTTCCATTGTTTACGCAATTGAATATTCTTCCCCTGAAACATCTTTTTGTACACAAAGTTATGAAAGTTTACTTTATAAGGAGTGGTAATGTAAATACTGATACAATTTATTATTCAACCAGAAGTAGATCTGCACTGCAATTAAAACGTCCAAAAGTAAACCGCTCCTGTTTTCAAAGATCCTTCTTATTTGTAGGCCCAACAGTTTTTAATTTGCTTCCAATCCGCTTGAGAGCAGAAAAAATGATTAGTAACTTTTTAACTTCTGTGAAAAGTTGGCCGATGAAACTCAAAGTAATTGAAGACTTAATCTGTGTAACTAAGTAGTTTTTAAGTTATTCGTGTTTGCACAGTGCTGTGGTGTTCTATTTGTTGTATTTATGTTCTTGTCAGTGACCAGATGACTTTTAATTTATTGTAATTATTTGTATAGTTATATTTTATTTAGTTGTGTTTATAATTAATTATTAGTACCAGTGCTTTGTTGCTGGTTTTCTTTCTCTGCCTATATATGTTTGTATTGTTTGTCCTCTTGCCTCAGCAAGCCGCACATAGCAGTTAAAATGTTTGTGTTAAAAGGTAGACCAAACTAAAATTTTTATTTTCTTCTCTCTCAAATTATTATCAACATTTTTGTTTATTAGTTTATCAAATGCACCAACCATCGGTTAAAGGAAAAGATGGTTGGGTATTTCCTAGACATTAGTATATTGTTTAATTGTATATAAAAAGGAATCAATAAAAATTATTATTATTATTATTAAATGTGATTAAACTTTATTCATTTAATTTAATAAACTGAACAAAGTAATCAAAATGTCAATGAAACACAAGACACAATTATAACTATAACAATACCATTTGTATGCTTGACATTTTTCAGTTGGAGTTTCCAGTGCCTTGATGAATCCCGTGGTGAATAAGTTGGAAACACATTTAGGTACGGTTACATGCATTGCATTCTCACCGTATCATGAACACACTTTCGCTACAACCGGAACTGATTTGCAAATTAGGATATATGTTCTGAGAGAGGTAAGTTTAACAAATAAGATAGAAACCTAAATAAAAACAGTTACATTACTTAGCTAGAGAAAAGCAAACATTAGGTAGGAATTTAAAGTATTGGCGCTAGACTTTGTGAAACTACAATTGTAACGGATGCTAATCTCATGACTGCATTGTAGAAAAATTAAATTTGAATAAATTACTATACTATTGTGAATTATTAAAAACCTATTTCAGACATTTAGGTTTAAATTATAAATAGAGCAATTTTATTGGTTTAAAGGATGAACCAATCGGGAAAGTAATGTGAGATAAGTACGTTAATAGAAACAGCTGAGAAATTTCTAGAACATTCGAAATGGGGAATCGCAATCAAAGCTTTCCAAAACGGAAATAAAATAATTCTAGAATCGTCAAAAAGAAGGTTCTAGAACATTATTAGGGTGTTGTGTGACCTGCCACCAGGACCCTCTGCACCTAAACCATGCGTTCCTCTGTGCCCCATGTCCAGGCAGCAATTCACATCAAACCCGCCCTTTTTGTGAAATGATGGAGTCCATGGGGCCTTCCTCTCATATGTAACTGGTGTCAGGGTATCCTTGTCCCAGGTATTTCTGTCTCAGAGATGCGAGGGCGTCATATTCGCATAAAACATGGAAAGAAATTCTTTCCACACCTTCGACATAGTGGGTTGTTCTCCAGCTCCATCAGGTGGAGGTGCCTATTCAGAGAATTGTGTCCTGTCAGTAGACCGACCAACAACCTCACTTCCGGCATGCCAAGACCCAGCAGTGGCCATCCAGGCCATCTATGAAGTCGTGTGCCTGTCTTTGACCTCTTACCGACTCTCTCCATCTGTGTAAGTGTTCTGATTGATCGTTTTGTCTTAGGCTTTCTTTTCCATGGTCTCTTGATATTCCTATCATCGGTCCTGGGCCCATCGGTGGAGTTTTAGCTCCTCTTCTAGCCAGTTTGTCTGCTACTTCTTTCTCTTCTACTCCTTCATGTCCAAGGACCCAAACTTGACTACTGCTCGACAGCCAATCCAGCAGTAACTGGCTTTCCCAGACCTACTTTGAAGTTGTTCTTGAAGCTATGATGGTCTTTATAGGTGCCTGACTATCAGAACATATCGTAACATCTGTACTCACGCTTCTTGAGTCCAGTATTCGTTTTACGCATGCAATTATTACGGAGACCTCCGTTTAGAAGACCGTACTGAGTATCTGACCTCCAGCGACACTGAGTATCTTTTCTGTGTGTACGGTCCTTTGTGCATGTACATTCCGGCTCCCGTACCTTTGTCTGCTTTTGACCCGTCTGTGAACCAGATTTGTCCATTTCTAAGATTTACCTGTTTCCGTAGTCACTCTTCCCGAGCTAGGAAAATAGCCTCTAATTTGCTGTTAAAATTATACCTGGGAGTCATGTAGTCCGTACTGGCTCGCAGCATCGGATCCCACTCCAGTATTTTGTTCGGGCACTCTTTGTGTCCATTTCTTGCAAGGGGGAGTTGACCAACTCCCTCCTGGGTATAATCTCATTGCGGCCTTACTAGCCTCCCCCTGGTCCAGAGGTGGAAGGTCCAACATGACTGCTGTGGGAGTGCTCTCGTGATTAACTTTATTGCACAATAGATAAAACGTGGAGCTATCTGGTACGTAGTGGGACATTTGCACGTATTGGTTTATGTTCATCAACTATTTGTCTGCATATTTAAATTTTATATTTTAAATATTTATTTGATTTTTTACAAATACTTTAAATATAAAATTTTCCATATTTTGTAAAATATAAAAGCAATACATTTACTTAAATTTGTATCTACATTTATTTATTTTTGTTGCACAATTTGTTTGATTATACTTAAAATTTTTTTAAATGTTTTAGTGGATTTTTATAATCAGTTGAATCTTGTTTTTGTCCCTCATAATTCATTACAATACTTCCACAGTCCTACGAACGTATAATTTTATTCCTATAATTCAGCTCAATTTATAATTCAAGCAATTTTCAATTCTTTTCTAGTTTTAGGCCTAATATTCATATCATATACTTGTAAAATTACATATATTTATTTTCCCGACAGCTGAAACCCCAGCTTATCATTTGGTGTGATTCGGACAAAGTGGGACTGCAGTGGAGCAGAACGCAGGCAAATATTTTGGCAGTTTGGGGAAACGGAGGACAAGTCAGTGTATATGATGCATTAACCGGTCACCGAATAGGGGAACTCCATCCTACACAGGACAAACAGGAGAAAACTAGTCAATTGTTGAATGCAGTCCAGTTTAATAAAAAAAGGTGTGTTATTAGAATAATGAATGCTTTAAGAGTCCCTTACGTGCACAGTTTTACCTGCCCAAGTCCCTACATTACTCCCGAGGCGATACGGTTTTATTTTTACTTTCAGTTGTTTTATACAAAATTTATTCGCATAGTCGTAATTCGGGGGCGGCAGTGGCTACCCCAAAAATTTCTGAGGCTGTATTTTGCCACACCAAAACTTTGAAGGAAAAAATCTGTAGTTTATCAAAATTTAGAAATCAAAATTGTAAATGTACGTTTTCCATTTTTTAAATTTCTAATTTAGTCCTGGAAAATAAAAAATAAAAAAACACCCAAGAAAAAGCTTCAACTTTTGTAGAAAATTGTTTGAAAGTGTGTTCCCTCTCATCTTTGAGCTTTTTAGACTGCTTTTTACTATTCCAATGAACTCAGCAGCCTGTCAAAGATCTTTTTCGTGCTTGAGGAGGTTGAACACAAGAAACACAATTTTAATTGGCCGGGAGAGACTGTCCTCGTTGGCTTTGTTAGCAATTGAAAGGAGTGTTAATGTAGACATTTCCAAAGTAATTAATGAGTTTGTTCAGTTTAAAAGAGAAGGCTTCATTTTGTATACAAAATGGAGGGTTTATCAATATATGTGTAAAATTAAAATTTGGTTTTGATTATGTAGTTTGCTAAACCTTTACTTTTAATAAAATATTTGTACACCCAACACATTTGATGCAGCCCTAATTTTCTTTGTCTATGAATAACATTTATATGGCTTTTTATAAGTGTAAGTTTTATCATAAACTTTTAACATAAATATTGAATAGTGTATGATAAAAAGAAATTAATGATAACTGTAATTCATTTCAGAAAAATTGCTTTAAAACTGCAATTTTGACCCTTTTTTAAAAATTTCCTGACTCCCTCTTCTACTGAGAGGTATTTTTCAACTTGCCACCTCAATTTAAACACTGGAATTTCGCTCATGTTTATTCATGTAGCAAGAATCAAAGGTAAGACCTCGATAATCCGGCAGACTCGGTAGTTCGGCATCAATCATCTTGAAAATTTGCACTCATTAAAAATAGCAGTTTTTGAAGTTGTTGAGTGATTTAAGCCCGGTCTACACTGTCTGTTGGTTCCGCATCCGTTAAAAACAGTGTGTAAAAATCTACTGCTCAATAAACTTTTCCAAAACAAACATTTCAATCAAAATTTCCCCTAAAAATCAAACCGATTCAAAACAATGTGCTCTCGTCGTCCTTTAAAAACGTTAAAGGGACCATTTAACACTTTCGTTGCTGACAGTATTTTGTTGAACGTATTCCACTTAATGAAGATTATTTGAACAAATTGAAGTCTTTAGAGAGCACCTGTATGATAAAATTCTTCAGAATAGTGGTAAAAGCGGCTTCAAACCTGATAGATATGACAAAACTATCCTGTTTCGACAGAGTGACATTTTATAATAAAATGTTGTATATTTTCAGGCCAGAACTTCTAGCTGTTGGAGATGTCGCGGGATGTACCCATGTTTGGAAAATTCCATCCAAGTTTTCAGTTAAACGCTCACTGCCTGAATATTGTAATGAAAACTAATTTAACTATTCCTATTTAATGTGAACGCAAATTTGTAAGAGGTATGTAATAATAAATAAATGTATTTTTATTTGCACACATTTTTTCCTTTATACGCCTTACTATTATATCCATAATACAACAAAATGTAGAAGTCAGTAGTTTGATAAATTAATAATCTAGGCAATATCTATTAATAAAAGTTGCAATGATTAAAACTTCCTTGATTATGCAAGGTTGTAGCTTATTCGGTAGTAAGCAGCTGCATAAATAATACAGGCATTGGCATGAAGTAAACAACAGCTGATAACACAGATGATGGTTTGACTTTAATTGCGTTTTTCCGTAACTAATTTTCAATTTGGCCATAACTTCCTTAATTTTTAACATGGAATTAAGATTTTTATGTTAAATTGTTCAGAAATCAACCCTCTTTAAGGAAATAACAAAAACTCAATTTTGCTACATACAAGAGCAAATCATATTCCCTTATTATATTCCGCATCACATATTCAAGTGTAATCTAATCACGCAAATCAATCAAAGTAAAGCGTTAGATCTATAAACTTTTATAAACTGTTATTTACAAACCTACGTAAATTAATGTAATTATATCAAAGCCCACTAAAGAATACCGTTGAGGGACGGGCTTGTGTACACCGAGACCTTGAACGCTCCAATCGCCGTAGTGCGACGTTGTCACGTTCTTCCCACGCTTCTAACTGACTGCTGCTGACTCAACACATTTATAATTCTTTAAACTGTGCGATCAAGCCTCGAGCGGTAAATACCAGGAGTGTTCGAGGCTAGTAGATATGGCAACGCTGCGCGCCCATCCTATTGGCCGTCTCGCAATGGTATTCTTTAGTGGGCTTTGATATAAATCAACGTATTAAGTGTAGGCCTACTCCTAACTAGCACAATATTTGCATGGGTCAGCTAGTTTTTACTTTAATTTAGATTGACTTTTATTTCTTGAGTTAGGATTCTTAACTTAAACGTTTGTGGCTATGACATTAGAAGATATCTCAATTATTTATTATATTTTGGAAGTTTCAATAATATACAAGTACTGGTTGAATACATCAATATAAGGGTTCCGTTTAATTCCAAAATTGTATTTTAATGTCTTTTGAAAGCATGAATTAAACAAAATTTAACACAAAATTTTTAAAATTTCTCTATAATTCTATATTTGAGTTTCCTAAAAGTACATCTGTATAAAATTTTAGTGATAAAGTGGAGGTTACTAAGATGTAACATACAGACATGATAAAAAATTCAAATTTTTTATTTGCTCCATTAGACAGTTCCAGACTTTTGTTTGATCAGTCTGGAGCAAGTGACAGTGCCAAAATGATGGCTGAAATTAATGTTAATATTATTTGTGACCTGTAGGTCTCAAAATCAATCTTGCATAATATATAATACTAGCGTTGCCCGTGGTGGTTGGCATTTTCAGTCTTTTTAACGTAATTGTATTCTTTTTAAGTGTTCAGTCAGTGAGTGGTATTTGGCTTTTATATATATAGATCTTAAATAATAAAAGCACTATTGTCATAATAATAAAAGATCTGAAATTATGACTTTAGTAACTTTGATCCCCCCAAACCCCTCCTAAAATTTCGAAAATTTTCATACCCTTTCTTAGTGAGCACCAATGGCCCTAGAGGAAGCTACATACCAAATTTCATTTCAATCCGTTCAGTAGTTTTGAAGAAATCGTGATTTAGTAATTTTTACCCCCCAAACCTCCCTAAAATTTCCAATTTTTTAAAACCCTGTTTTAGTGAACACTTATGGCCCTAGAGGAAGCTACATACCAAATTTCATTCCAATCCGCTCGGTAGTTTTGAAGAAATCGTGATTTAATAACTTTGATACCTTCAAATCCCCCTTAAAATTTCGAATTTTTCAAACCTTTTCTTAGTGAGCACCTATGGCTCTAGAGGAAGCTACATACGGTACCAAATTTCATTTCAATCCGTACGGTGGTTTTTGAGAAATCGTGATGAGTGAGTGGTATTTCGTTTTTATATATATAGGCAAGGGGCTTCGCAACTGCTCGGCTTGCTCACCAACCCCGGCGGGGAAGCCAATGCAAAGAGTTTATTGTGTACTCTGATATTTTCACAGAATGACAATTGAGCGGTAACCTACACATAGCTGATGTAAGGCAGGGATCAAAATATACAGGACCAACCCCAATAATTAGTACGGCAGCATGCATTGTAAAAAGAAAACAATATAATATGTAACAGCAGATGTTTGAGTTGTATTACAGTAAGCCTTTTGTTTGCTTTTACCTAATCTCCCTGTTAGTTGTAAAGAATAATCAACTCATTCAGTCACAAGGACAAAGCCGTTTATATATATAGACTAGCTGAATACCCATGCTTAGTTACAGGGAATTTGTTTGTTGCATCACAATGACTCATAATAATTAATTGTCATATTTTTCTCTCGTCTATTATTTCACAAAAGCGAATTATAACATATATTTTCAATTAGTTTGGTATTTATTGTTCACTGGGTGCCCGTCAATCGTCTTTGTCACGGTATGTGTGCTAAATAAATTAAATCAAAAAATTCAGAGTGTGTTCTTTTTCAACCCATAAATCTACAGACTGGTAAATCACAGTCTCAGCTGGATGTTTGCAGATCACCCAGATACGTCTTTAATATGCGAGTGCATAGATCGGGATAGTTTTGATCAGCTTACGTCTAAAATATTTTCTTAAAATTAATAAGTGCTAAATTTCAGCTCTCTAGCTTTAAGGTAAGAATTCCAATGAATATTTATTGTTTGTTATTACAATTTCAACCCTTAGCAGCACGTAACAAAATGTAAAACTGGTTTATTTTGTAAGAAATATTTATAAAATTTCAGCACTAGCTTTAAGGAAAGTATACAAATTTATATTTATTGTTTTTAGGGGTTCGTCACATTTTCATCGCTAGCAACATGTAACAAAATGTAAAACTCATTTACTTTTCACATGTGTTTTGTAAGAAATAAATATACAGAATTTTAGCTTTAAGGAAAGTAAAACAAACAATATTTATTGTTTTAGGGGATGTTCAACCCTTAAAGGCCAAATATTTTAAAATCCTATCTTAGTGCGCCTATGCGCAATATGTGTACCAAATATTTCACGTTCCTTGGCGGTAGTAAATTAATATTTATAGTTATAGGGGTTGTTACTAAATGTTCACTAATAATTTACACAAAAACAACAGATTTGTCTGTGCCAGGATATGAATCAGTTGTCAAATTAGCAACTCACAGGAAAACTAATTTATGACTTGTCTCTCTTTACCATCCATTCAAAGATTGATTATTGGACGAGCTAATCTGCTTGGTCATGGGAGTTTATAGTCCAGTCACATTAGTTAAAAATGGCGGAGAATCGTGCATTAAATCATGGGGTTCCAATTTTTTCAGGAAAGTATAGTGGGTGGTCTCTTGGATAAGCCTAATAAAGTCCCATCGGTTTCAGGTGCCGCGGGGGGTCTTGAAGGTCCCCGTTTTTGGCGTTTGTCTTAAAAACGGATTTTGTAGGGATTTCATCAGCTTCATTTTTGAAATATACATTATTCGTACAGGTGTACGTAATTTATTATTTGTACAAGTTATAAATAGTATACTTATTTAATCAGTATACAAAGTAATTAAGAGAGTTACAGATCTTAGAAAAGAAACTTGACTGACTAGCATTTTACTAGTAAAATGTTGAAAAGTACCCCAAAACTTCAAAACGCTATAACTATTTACCAAGTGAAAATAAATTAGCAGAACTCAATACATTTTTGAAGAAAATCTTTCGCTCTACAACTTTCTTTTTTATGAGTTTTCTGTAAAATGGAAGGGGAAAGAGTTCTAAGAGGGAGATTGACGAAATACCTGAACCGCCTATACTTTTTTTAAAGAGCCGCTTTTAATTCTATGGCTCACAGATTGGTAAACTTGCCGTTATCTAAGGATAACTACGAGAAAGAACTGAAATATATGTGTATATGTATGGTGCTGCGATTTTTAATGGGTATTCTAGAGAATTAATAGACAACATAGTAAGAAAAATGAATTTCAAGAAAATCAAGGCATCAAGGTGCACTCTTGTGAGCAACAAGACCCAACAACGATGGGTTAAAACAACGTTTGCCCCACCATTATGTAATGTTGTTAGAAAAT
This sequence comes from Philaenus spumarius, assembly GCA_018207615.1. Classification (NCBI taxonomy): domain Eukaryota; kingdom Metazoa; phylum Arthropoda; class Insecta; order Hemiptera; family Aphrophoridae; genus Philaenus; species Philaenus spumarius. The sequence goes on from JAGFPH010002189.1 coordinate 22,359, forward strand.
CTTTAGCATAATATGCAAATTTGAATGTAGCTTTGACGGCTGATAATAATCTTGGTAAGATGCTGGGTAATCCTAAAGACAAAATTCAAGAACACGACAAATCCGGAATTTACTGTATTAACTGCGAAATGTGTCCTAAAAAGTATATAGGTCAAACCATAAGAAGCATGAAGATAAGAGGTAAAGAACACTTTTCTCATTTAAAATATAATAGGCTTGATAAATCTGCTATGGCTAAGCATTGTTTAGATGAAAATCATCATTTTAAAATAGAAAATTCTAAACTGTTAAAACATGTAACTAAACCTAACACATTGGACGCTTGGGAAACTTTTTATATTAACAAATACCGTAACATAATTGTGAATAATGAATTAGGTCCTTTACAGAATTCTTTATTAATGTAATAATGCTATGTTTTGTTCAATATTAATATTAGTTTAGCAATCTAATTTAAGTTATACTTTTATTGTTAAGATATTTCATTAACGGTAGGCGGTGGTTAACGCCTTAGCATAGGTTTATGACACGCCCCTTCTGGTTAGGTTTTATACGGTGCGTTGTCACACTGTTAGATCCGTTATAGTTTGGTTACTGTAGCCCGAGCATCACTGAGGATGGCGACATTGTCGTTGAAACGCGTTTGAGGTTAGTGAACGTATTTATTGTGAGATTTTGTGTTCAGGTTTTATTTTATCTATACTTTTTTTGACAAAGTTTCATATTTCGAAAATGGTAACACTTAGGTACAAATATGGATATACTGTTTGAAAGGAAATTTTATTATCTTTAATTTTTGAAAGTATAAATTTTACGGTGCGTATTTTAAATAAACGCCAAAAACCAAGAAAGGGGCTCTTGAAACCGATAGGACTTTATTAGGCATTATTCACGGGACCACCCACTACACATTCCTGAAAAAATTGGAACCCCATGATTTAATGCAAGATGAAAACCTAATTTGACTGGACTATTAACATTACAAAATCTTAAGCCTGTTTATTTTGTTCTGATGAAGAAATGTAACACAGTTGAACTTGGTTTTAACGGCCTCGGTCAATGCGTCAACTCGGACGCATCAATAAATATTTTTTAACATCATAAATCTACAAAATATCAATGTCAAACTTTGAATTCAGTTTTCTCAGAACTCGAAAATGTTAGAATTCCCCCTTTCCTTCGATTTTGGGCCACCTATTTTCTCCCTCCTCCGAATCAACCCACGAAATAAACAATCTACGTATTTTTTTCCCCACCTCTGGCGGGTCCCATCAAAGTCGGTAGAGTTAGGCGTTCCACTATAAGCAACATTGCTAACTCTCTCACCCCTCCTAAGGAACAATTCACACGGTATGCGTTGTGAGTAACTAAACCCACGACATTGCTGGGAAAGTGTTCTGAGAATAGAAAAGCGCGGCGAGACATTTACGTAGTTGTGATCAGACAGTAGTCCCCTCCCATAGTAATGTTGATACTTTAACCCTCAAAGTGGCAGACTGCAGTCTCTCGGGCGCAAATGCAACCCGCTCGAACCTTAGCGAGAATTTGCATTATCGATAATGTAATCCACTTAAAATCATCCAATCGTAATGAAACTGGCACCATTGGAAAGGAAATGAATTAAGCTTTAGTTTTTGTACTTACAACTTTTTCGTAAAACATAAATTTACATACGTAATCATCGTTTTAAAATATGCATATCTTGCTACAGCTATTTCCGTGGGCGAATCTGCATACAATTGTACTGTTACTTCCCACTTCTTCATCGTTGAAACCCCCCTACTGAAGTATTTATATCGAGATTATAAAGCTACCATTGGATTCTTCAAGATTTTATCTTTCTAATGGTGCCTTCCAATCAGGTGTCACTATTTTACAGGATTTATTCATACAATGTCTGTAAACCCTTGCGATTGGACAGGTTTTCAACCAATGAAACAGCCCATTTGTCACAGATATTACGCCTACTCTATCAAATGTTTTGACAGATGGTTTTACACCATTTTGTAGAGAAAAGACTGACCTTTCTAACGGTGGGAATTGAACTAGAATAAACCAGTTTTTTTGTTTGTCTAGACAGTAGTGAAAAGTACATGATTAGAGCGATCTGTTGAGACCAATTGCTCCATCTCGTTCCTATGTAATTCAAAGCACCCTTCTTGTAAGACCTTTACCGACGGCAAAATGTCATTATATTGATGTCATTTTGTTATTCAAATAAAGATAAACTCAAACACTTTTGTGAACTAAGGAAAGACAATTATACCGTTCTTTTCTTTGATTTATCCTCTACACTTTGTTATAATATTTCATTTTTGAGCAAAGCATATATTAGTAAATTACGTTTCAATCTAGGCCTAGGTTTGTTAGCAGTCGTGTACTTGGAACATAAAAACAGTTTTTTTCAAAATAAGAAATTTGAAATTGATAAATGTTTTTATACAGTTCTATTTAGAACTAAATTACGAAACTTTTTTACGCTTACGAAAAAAATACAAAAAATGTTTACTACTTGTTATGTAGGCCTAAAGTTGAACATTTTCCTTTCATTACTGAACATTTTTTGTTTCTTGAGCTAATAACTTTTACAATTTCAAAAGAAACTAATTTTTAGTGGCATATTTGATTTCTTTGAAGTTTCTTCTACAAAAAAGCTCTTGAACACTTTTGGATTTTTGTTCATTTATTATTTTTGGCGAATTTTTAAAAATACGCTTGCAAAACGCTATAAACGGGCTGGCCAATTTTAGCTTTAACGATGCCAGTTCTAGGGTTAAAATTGTTGCGTGTTTTTAATATAGTAAGTTAATGTTTTAATAAGTAGGCCTACTGTAATTTTAGTGTTTTTAATAGAGATTGTTAATACACACTACATGTATTTATTCATTAAAACTTTACACATTAACTAATGTTACCTAATTTATAATTTTGTAGGTGACCTCAGCTCCAATTGTCGGGACCCCTACTGTACATTAAAAGAAAAGAATAGTGTTTTTCAATTGAATAAACATCATGAATAGTGTTGCCAATAATAGTATGTATAGTTGTTTGTCCTTTCACTCAAGGTAACAAAAATATGATTTCCTGTTGGTACGTCTTTATACCGTTACTCTCGGATGTAGCGTCAACAGTTCGGTCCCTTCGTTGACGCTACAACCAAGTTCAAATGTATTAATATAAGCCGTAAGATAGGTGGGATTGATATATCAAAAAATAAATCACTTAGCACAAAAAATAAAAATATCACACATATTCAGAAAATGTATCGTTTAATACTTAAAATTACAAATATAGCAAAATATCACAATCATATTCTTACTTTTGGCATATTACTAAGTTTTCCTTCAGACTAGTTTTGTTAATTACAGTCTCTTGCATTCCAGGATGCTACAGTAAAACCTTGTCAGTCACGATCTTTCAATCCAGATTACAAAGACAAACAAATTCCTAATAAAGCCTCTAATGCAGACATTAAAAAAACCTTAACATTTTACCAGTCATAAAGCGTGTTGAATAATCAGTACACAAAAATATTTTAGCTTTGAGTTTTCATGGGCCAAAATTTGGTACTTCAAAAGATAAGATACTTTATGATACTGAAGTATTATGAGATTTTTTAACGGACTTTATTTAAGGATATTAAAACTATTTTCCCAAAATTATTTGATGTGTAGTTTTCAAGAAATGTTGCCCAAAGTGTAATTCTGCTTCCTCCATTTCCCAAAGTGCAGCAGCTGACTTTTATAATTTATTTAAAGATTGAAAGATCCCAATTAACAAGGCTTTATTTACTGTACTTTCATGCATTAATATATTTAACTCCTTACTGGTTCAATTTTAATAAACACATTCCATTGAGACTGGGGCGTAACTTTACTATTCAACTCTAGCCTAATATTTTTGCAGACAACAACGTTGTTTCACATTCTACTGTTAAATGTTGAATACAGGTAAACATACTGTGACTAAATAGGTTAGGCTAGAACCTTTTAGGTATTTTTTTAATTATTATTTTTGCATTTCTGTTAGTTCTAGGTTAGCCTAGAGTCGAATAGTAAAGTTGCGCCGAGACGGGCATACAAAGGAAAGCCTCATGGTACTAGCAGGACTGAAAGTATTCCTTTCCCTTTTAAAAAACAAAACATTCAGTACATATTTGTCCATTATTTTAACATTTCCGTTAAAATGATTCATTAAAGTCAAACTCTTATCAACTCCATTCAGTGGTAAGAAAAGAATGTCTTTAGTACGGCTAGTAGCAGAAGGCTCTCCATTGGAAATACATAGCTTTATCTGAGACATGGTCCCAACTGAACATTTGACAATTATAGTCCATTTAAAAAAAAGGTTTAAATCATTTTACATGTTATCCTTAACACTGAAATGTGTGCCCTAATTACCCTAAAACAAAATTAACTTATAAGATTATTTTGAAATAAAGCTATACAGAGTATTTTACAATTTTGTTTACACCATGATCATCAATTTTACTAATCATGAAATTTTTAAAATATAGAAAGAAACAAACTATTTTTTTGTCCATTAAATAAATAATGATGCTTTCTCAACGATACTCAAATATAGTTGTAAATTCGTGGTGTACCATTTAAATTACAAAAGAAAATTAACAAATTCCCTGTATCAAAACTTTATTTACATCTCTGAAAAGGATCAGAAATGTATTCAATTGTATAATAAAATAGTTGGGGTAATCCAAAATAAATACATTTAAAATTTCTGGTTACATTTTGGATTTCACGTTTTCTTCCTAGATTCATACAACTGTTTTCCTTTTTATCTGCACAATATCTGAAACAAAATAAAATATTTACAAAATTTAGACAAAACGTTATTGAAATATTAGTTACATTTTGAAACACACTAAACAAAATCGATTTCTTAGAATTCAAAAAGTTTTATCCAAAAATATTGTGTACATTTTCAGCTGAAAAATCTCAATAATTCTAGTAAATTTTTAAAGATGAAAATATCTATGTTATTGCATATATCAGTTGCGGCAAAGATTTTGTAATAGAAAAAGTTTCTTAAAAAAAAAAAACAACGTTAAATAAATATATAAGTTATAATTACTGCATATTTCAGTTGCAGAAAAGATTTTTAATGAAAAAAAAAATTTCTACTTTAAAAAAAAATCTAACACTGAAGTTAGCCTATAAATATATAAAAACAATCACTAAATAATTCCCGTTGAATGAGTTCAAATGAGCACCCAGTGTATAATGATAAAACTTGATAGACTGGGTAAGTGTGGTACAATTTATATTATAACATTTTATTTGAGACGTGTAACTAAAGGCGTTACAAAAATGAAAATATATAGAAATATGAACTGTTAAAAAAATGGGTATTCGAAAAAGTTTGCAAAAAATAAAAAAAAAATATGTCAAACTAATAAAAAACGTTATATGTGGATTATTGTTCTCCTCACCTTTACTTCATTTATCTATTCACCTTTAAAAAGAAATCGTCGCTCATATATAACTCAAGTATCCCCAAAAACACTCCTTACTCTTTAACCTCCAAAATAAAAAATTATACATCATGTATCTCACCTTAAATCCAACGTAGAACTCCACCTTACACCTTAACGTACAACTTCACCTTACACGTTAAAACCTCATTTATGAAAACCTTAAAAATCATCTCCATTTAACTCTTATAAAAAAATTAATAATCCACATATAACTTTTCTGTATGCTCTTTTAGCATTTATATATTTATGACTACCTTCAATATTATACTACGTTAACTTTACTTTCTCAGGTCTAGGTTCTTGGCTGAAAAGTACTGATTGATGGATGTGCATGGTTAAATAAAGGAATCTAAGACATCGTGGCGGAACAACTAATCTTTTACTCAGACATTATAGAGAAATAATTATTTACAAGCAAATACATTATCATCATAAGGCAAACAAGTTAATTTGACGAAAATATATACAAAATGTTACTAAGCCTATCTTACAATGTAAGACGCAATTGAATCAAAATGAAGCTATTTGTTAAAATGATTAAAATTTTAAAATTGCAGACTGAAATAATTATACCTTATGGCCATTACTACTTACGGAATTGTTCACTTCACAGTTTTACCTAGGATTTTACTTTGATTGCACTGATATATTAAACACTCTTCTTCTATAATGCGCATTGCAACGATAGGTTACAAAAACTAAAAGTATTTTCTTTTGTTTTTTAGCCCCACGTTGGGAAAGCCATTTTGCAACGATAAGCGTTGCAAAAATAAAAATATAAAAATAATATTAATAAGTTTACTAAAAAAAAATGAGGTTCGGTAAAAAGTTCTGAAATTAAAAAAATGTTTTAAATCAAAATAAAAATGCTATATGTGGATTATCTAATAACTATCAATATCTCTTCATCACCTCATTCACTTATTCACCTTAAAAAACAAAAGTCGTCGCTCATGTAATACTTAAAATCACTTATATATCTCCTAGGCCTATTGCCTGACTTCAATAATAAATCATCACCCACCTAACTCTCCATAACATCTTTCTCCCAACTTCAACGTAGAACAATATTGTATCTTTCACCTTACTTCAACTCACCTTACTCTTAAAACCTTAAAAATCACCTTCACTTGACTCCCATAATCTTAATAATAAAAAAAAATAACAATCATAATATTCGCGATAATCCACATATAACTTCACTTATGCTCTGTTTGCATATATTTACTTGTAATTATTAATCACTGAAAAATATTTGTTAATTAATTTTATTTTCTTAGGGGTGGATACCTGGCTATTAAAGTAGTGGCTAAATGGTCATTCGTGGCTATATAAAGAAATTCAAGGCATTGCAGCAAGACAACTATTATTTACTCAAACATGATTAAAAATGAATATTTACAGTAATTAAGAAACATAAACATAATGATACAAATATACAAACAAGTCAAAAAATTATTTACAGTTGTACAAAGTTTCGTGAACCATATCTTAAGTGATGACGCAATAGAAGTTAAAAGAAGTTAGTTTTTTAATAAAATGAAAAATTTTATATTTGCAGACTAAAAATATGTCCTATGGCCATTATTACTTACAGTTTCACTTATTATGTTCGTCGCACTGTTCTTTACCTAGGATTTTTTCGTCGATTACACAATTCACCTCTGAAGCCTATCTTGCATCATCCCGCCAAAGCACGTGAAAAAAGTTATGTGTTGAAAAACACTTAGTTTATTTGATCAATTCAATTTCTGATAACTACACCAACTCGAAGACACATTTGTTTTACTTTGGGACTAAATTTGTCACCCTGTTATAAGAAAAAACTACATTTTCTTACACTTTTATTCGCCGACTTTGTGCAACTCGCGCTAACTATATCGCCATCTTTGTAGAAGTCCTTGCTTTTCTTTCTACGTTCTGTCTCGTTCCACTGCTACCAGAACGTTCTGTCTCGTTCCGCTATTATTACGACGTTCTGTCGCGTTCCGTATCTTTTGATATCTGTGTTCTTTTACATACACAGGTTGATCCCCTCTCTCTCTGTGACACTTATGTCCATGTCACAGAGAAAACAATAAAATAATAA